>JAKTXA010000019.1:0-206773 GCA_030561325.1 Yamadazyma atlantica
CCTCCACTCCCACCCGCCCCACCTCCACTCCGGCCCAGTCCTACCACCCTCCCACCCCTACCCACACAAACACTCGTCCTCGCCTCGCCTCTTCTCTTCTCGTCTATACAGTAACTTATTATTGTTGTTCTAGGGAACAAATCGCGCGCCGCGTTTTGAAAAAGGTCGTGCCTTCCCAATCGGCTACTTAGTGGGCGTTGACATGTTTTCAAATGAGATCTTTTACTTATCTTCTTTTCTTCATTACTCCCATCCCAAATGAGTTCTTACTCCCTGTTAGGTGCTGGGTCCGTGACCAACTCGGCCCCCATCTCCATCTTGTCGTACTGTTGTGCTTCTATCTTGATGACCATCACTAATAAATACGTGTTGGCTTATTCTTTTAATTTGAATTTTTTCCTTTTAGCAATTCAATCCACAGTTTGTATCGTGGCGATTTCCACTTTAAAAGCTTTCAACGTGATTACTTATAGACAATTCAACTCGGATGAAGCTAAGAAATGGTCTCCTATTGTGGTGTTGTTGGTGATGATGATTTACACCGGTTCTAAAGCGTTGCAATTTTTGAGTATTCCAGTTTATACTATTTTCAAAAACTTGGGGATTATTTTGATTGCTTATGGAGAAGTGTTATGGTTTGGTGGTAAAGTTACTTCTATGGCTTTAGGGTCTTTCTTATTAATGGTTTTATCCTCTGTGGTAGCTTATTACGGGGATACTCAAGGGGCTAAAACTGATGACCCTTGGAAATTATATATGGGTTACGCTTGGATGATGACTAATTGTTTCTCTTCCGCTGCTTTTGTGTTAATCATGAGAAAGAGAATTAAATTGACTAATTTTAAGGATTTTGATACCATGTTTTATAATAACTTGTTATCTATTCCTATTTTATTGGTCGCTTCTTTTGTATTTGAAGATTGGTCTGCTGAAAACTTGGAATTTAACTTCCCTGCTGATAATAGAACTTCGATTATTATGGTGATGATCTTTTCAGGGGTTTCTACCGTGGGGATTTCTTATTGTTCTGCTTGGTGTGTTAGAGTTACTTCTTCTACTACTTATTCCATGGTTGGTGCTTTGAATAAATTACCTATTGCTTTATCTGGATTGGTGTTTTTTGAAGCTGCTGTTAACTTTTGGTCTGTGACTTCGATTTTCCTTGGATTTATTGCTGGGTTGGTGTATACTGCTGCTAAGCAAAAGCAGGCTAAGGAGAATGCTCAACAGTTGCCTACTAGCAAGTAGACGAGTCCGAAGGACGGGGCCCTGACGAGTCCGAAGGACGAGTCTAGGTCCTGACGGAACCTAGAGAGTCACTTGACATTGTGTTATAGACTAAAGCAGTCTAGTATATTAGTTTGTTTAGCTTAATAGAGTTAGTTATAAGATCTTGACCTAGACGGGTCTAGACGGGTCTAGACGAGGAACGAGTCTAGGGCCGTCTCGGTCCAGTAGCCCCAGTAGCCCCAGTAGCCCTCCCGGTCGTGCGCGTGCTGAAAAACTCTCATACCATCGCAACATCGCAAACCCTATACTCTCAAACCACCAAACACAAACCAAGTGATTGGACTTATCGGACAAAGAATAGAAGGGAAGATGGTCGACAATAGTGTAGAAGCCATCGGCACGTGCTTGGAGCAATCGCTTCTCCCCCAATATGCCAAAGAAGCCGAGCACCAACTAAAGTCCATTGAGTCTCAGCCAGGTTTCACCATAAACCTCCTTAACATCATTTCCACCGCTCAAGTGGGCAATTCCCTTAGATTGGCGGCAGTTCTCTTCCTTAAGAACTTGATCAGAAGAAAATGGGTCAATGAAAATGGGGAATACCTTTTACCCGGTGAAGATGTGGCTTATATTAAGCACAATATCTTAAATATCATGATAACTTTACCTAATAACTTACAAGTTCAAGTGGGGGAATGTATTTCTTTAATAGCAGAGCTGGACTTTCCTCATAACTGGACCAATTTAATTGACGATTTGATTGGCAAGTTTTCTATGGACGACTTTAAGAGCAATAAGTCGATTCTATTGGTTAGTCACTCGATTTTTAAGAAATGGAGACCGCTCTTCAGATCAGACGAGTTATTTTTAGAAATCAAAATGGTGTTGGATAAGTTTGCCGAGCCGTTTTTGACGTTAATGACCAAGGTCGATGAGTTAATTGACTCGGCGTTGGCGGCCCAGGACCGGGACAATTTGGGGATTTATCTTGAGAATTTGCTTCTTTTGATTCAAATTTACTACGATTTGAATTCTCAAGATATCCCCGAGTTTTTTGAGGATAATATGATGGTGGGGATGAAGATTGTTCATAAGTATCTTACTTTTGATACCAAATTGATTAGTGATGAGTCTAACGATGAGGAAGTGGATATTTTGATAAAAATCAAAACCTCCATTATTGAATTAATTAATTTATATATTTCTCGGTACACCGAAGTGTTTGAGCCGTTGATTGAAAACTTTATCAAAACCATCTGGGAATTGATCACTTCGTTTATCACCAAACAACAGAAATTCGATCTTTTGATTGTAAAGTGCTTACAATTCTTAACGTCGATTTGTAAGTTATCAAACTACCAAAACATTTTCAACAACGAGTCCAGTTTGAATGAGATTTTGGATAAGATTATCTTGCCGAACATTTACTTGAGAGACGTGGACTTGGAGATTTTTGAAGATGAACCCATTAACTATGTGCGGTTTGATTTGGAAGGGTCTGAGTTTGATTCGAGGAGAAAATCCGCCACAGACTTCTTGAGAGAATTGAAAGAAGTTAATAATGAACTCTTGACGGGAATGGTAATGAAGTATGTGGACCGGTTTTTGAACGATAGCTCCAACTGGCAAAATAAAGACATTGCCGTGTACTTATTTGCTTCCTTGGCAGCCAAAGGGTCTGTGACTAACATTGGGGTCACTTCAACTAATGTGTTGGTGGATGTGGTGCAATTCTTTACTACCAACATCGCCAATGATTTAATGAACCCAGGGGCCAGTAGCCACCCAATTTTAACTACTGACTCCATCAAATATATCTTGATTTTTAGAAACCAGTTAACTAAAGATCAACTTTTATCGGTATTTCCGTTATTAATCAACCATTTAACCAGTGAAAACCCGGTTATTTTCACCTATTCGGCCATTACTATTGAAAAGCTTTTATCTATGACAAGTTTCAATGATATGGACCATCAACCAATCTTTAACAAGTTCGATATCCAATCGTCTACTAATGAAATGCTTACCAGTTTGTTTAAACTCATCAACTTGAATGTCGATAAACCTCCGGAAAAGTTATCGGAAAACGAGTTTTTGATCAAAACTATCATGAGAATTCTTAATACGGCTGAAGACTCGTTAACCCCTGACTTTAGAGTGTTGATAATCAACCAGTTGATTTCGATTCTTAAGATCATCTCCAAAAACCCGGCAAACCCCAGATTCTCTCACTATACGTTTGAAAGTTTGGGATTGTTGATAAAGTACACTGACGAGGCTTCTGTTAGCCAGTTGATTGGGGTGATTTTACCCAACTTGGTGGCTATTTTAAACGACGACGTGCAAGAGTTTGTGGCCTATAGCTTTCAAATTTTAGCGTTTTTACTAGAGAAGTTGCCCAAACAAGGCCCCTTGCCAGAAGAATATAAAGGTATGATGAAACCATTGATGTCGCCAGCATTATGGCAATTCAGAGGAAATATCCCCGGGATCACCAGACTATTAATTGCTATGATAAAGTATGATCATACGGTTTTCAGTGCCAGTGACGAGTCCATGACTCCTTTACTAGGGATTTTCCAGAAACTTATTGCTTCTAAAGTCAATGAAATCCATGGGTTTGAATTATTGGATAGTATATTACTATATATTCCCCTCAATTCCTTGGAAAAGTACTTGAAGAGCGTGGCGATTTTGTTGCTAACTCGGTTGAAGAATTCTAGAACCGATAAGTTTTTGAAACGGTTCATTATCTTTGTGTTCTCCATGTGTTGTATTCCTTTGAACAAATCTTTGGCAGCCACCAACTTGAGCTCAAGTTTTGTTATTTCGTTGATAAATCTCCCACAAGCCGGAGTTTTTGAACAAATCCTTAGCAACTTGATCTTGCCCAACTTGTTAACATTCCAGAACTTGAGGGATAAGAAAATTATTACCATTGGTTTATCTGAATTAGTTACTAATAATGAAATCACTTCGGCGTTGAAGTTATTGGTGCTTGAAGCGTTGGGGAAAACTGTCAGTAATTTGGAATCTTTGACTAAAGATAATTCTTTGGTGAATAATGATCAAAGTCATATTCAAAACATTCCTTTAACGGAATTGGATTTGGAAACGGGGTCTTTTGGGTCAGCTTATTCGAAATTGGTGACAATTCAGCCGGAGGTGTTTGACCCTGTGGCAGAGATTAAAAGTAGTGATTCTCACCAGATTCGGATGGTGGTAGGGGGGAATCTTAAGAAGATTGATGTTCTGTTGTTGGGACAATTGCCGGGGGAAGTTCAGGGTGTTTTGGGACTGTTGTAGGCAGTCAGGACCAGTCAGGACCAGTCAGGCTTTAGCCTGGCTGGGTCTGGCTCTGGCTAACTCTGGTTCTTGGACTGGCTCTGCTTGGTTCTAATTCTGGCTCTGCCTGTTCTACTTCTGCCTGGTTCTGCCTGGCCCTGTTAGCTCTAATTGCCAGTCTGACGTCAGACTGGCATACATTACTATAAAGTACATAGAATAATATACACTGATCATTCAATAAATCCATTTATTCCCTCTTCTCGAGTCGGTTCGTTAGTCATATCACCATTAATGGCATTCTCGGGGGTTTCCGAGTTCTGTTTCTCTTCTAATTCCTTCATTCTATCTTGTCTTTCCTTTTCAGCAATTTCCGCCGCCGTTAAAAACCGGCCTCCTTGTCCCCTTGGTCTTCTCATGGCATGTTTGTGTCTTGATTCATGTAAATATGGTTTTCTGGTTCTGGCGATTTTTAACGTCTCTTCTAATTTGGCTCTAGCTATTCTTCGTTTTAAGATTCTATGATACTGTTTAGCATTAACATAGAATGGTTGTTCTGGAACATCTTCATCTTGAGGAGCCGGGTTAATGGGGCCAGAATCGCCTAATCCTGGACCTATTTCGGGGTTTGAGTCAGGGGATCCGTTCTGCGGGTGTTGAGGAGCATTATAAAACCCTTCTGGTCCATTGGTTCCACCATTGGTATAAAAATTGCCATTATTTGCAGCTCCAGGTCCATTTGAATTGATATTAACATTGACTCCTGTTCCAACGCCCACGGCCAGATTCACCCCGGGTCCACTGCCCTGGGGGGTCCCGCTGGCACCAGGACTGTAGTAACTGCCCGCCACGGCGTCAGAGTAGTATCCATTGTCGCCGACGCTTGTTTGTAAGGAAGTCATGGTGTGGTTGTTGTGGACTCCTCGAAAATTTTTTCGCACTCCGACTCGGATTATACTAGTGCTGGGCCGCCAGGGCTGGGCCGCCAGGGCCCGCACTGGTTCCACACCGTTCTACGTTTAGCACCACCGGCCCACCAGCACCAGCACTAGCACCAGCACCATTTACTAACATTTTAATGTAATAATATTTGAGTTCTAGTGTGTATTGTTGTTTGTGTACTTCTCTGTTCCTCATTTCTCTATTCTCTTAACTATGGCTTCTGATCTACAACGTTGTAGTTCTCCGATACTCTTTGTCTATGTGTTTGCTATTGTTCTACTCGCTGGAGTCAGGATGTTCCTTAAGCTGGGAGTCAGTGTTCTCTAAGCGTGGAGTCAGGATGTTTTCACTACTTTGGCAATACTTTACACTTACTCTGTCTCCTCTTTTATTAGATACTATCTCGTTTGGTTCTCCTCGGTCCATCAGTCCGTCTAGGGCCTCTGGGTCTCGTTCTATAAATCATCTACACAGTCCTGCTGTAATGCTATACGTTCCAAAAAGCTTTGCTTCTTAGACTTTTCTGTGTCGGGCGCCAGATGGTCTGGGGTCAGTTCTAGGGCCAGGTCTGGCAACTCAGCCCTGGATCCCGGTAGTAGGTCCTGGCCCCCAAGGCCTAGCTCCTGGCCTACCCCCTGGCTGAGCTCATACGATCGATAATCTAAATCCACCATCTGACTAATATCAAATTCTTCAGGATCTTTGGGCTTATGGACCAATTTTTTGTGTAAGGGTTTGGTTTTGTGTGGGGCTTTGTGTAAGGTGGCCTGGGCTTCATCTTCATCGTCATTGCCGATATATCTCACCTGCCCCAACTGTTGCTGGATCTGTTGCACTTTGAGAGGCCATTCACAAACAAGATGTATTTCCTGGCATCGTAAACACGTTGGATACAGCTTTTCATCGCACTTTTTTCGTTTCCTTCGACACGTCAAGCATCCCATGCTGGACCGGGACCGGGATCTCCTGTCCTTGGTCTTTTCTTCCCGCTTCATCTCGTTTTTTTCCCGAGTTTTTGGCAGTAAAATGGCAGGTTTGTTGAAATTTTTCATTATCTATGAGTCACTCCTAATTGGGTAATTCGCTTAGCGCTAGCCGCGCTTGCAGCCATCTGGGTATCGGGCGCCAGTAGCCAATCAACGCCGAGGGATGTAATTTGTGGAACTGTTAGGGATTGATTGGTGGGGGCTGTTAGGGTGTGGATTCGACTTGTATGGGATTGGATGGGATTGTTAGTGTATTTGTTAGTGTATGGTTTGTTAGTGACTAGGTTTGTTAGGACTTGGTTTTGCGGGATTGAGAGGAAATGTGATTATTGCAAAATGGGGAGATAATACAAACATCCTTACACCAGCTTGGAGATATAACTAACTAACTAACTATCTATATAACTATCTATATATATACATATATAGATAACTATACATATAACAATATACATATCCATATACATAGATAAAGGCATTCTAGAAATAGACCATACAAAACTGAGGCTGCAAAAAGTCTTTGAATATGGTATTTTGGGTAGAATTTTGGGGAGCTGTATTTGGTGGAGTGTGACTCTACTGTGACATCTAAATACTATGTTCATTTCTTTGTCATCTTGTTTGGTGGCCTTTTTAGTGTAGTTGTTTAGTGTAGCACTTTGGTGCACTGTTTGGAGACTCGCGGGAATTACCCAAGCAAGTAAGGAACGAGGGAAAATTTACCCAAGTGGTTAAGGGAAGAGGAAGATATATTATTATATTTTCATCAAGGGTAAGATGTATAAAGTAGTTCAGGAGATAAAGGTGGATGACCTGACTAATCTTTGTGTGCAATGTAATGATTCATTCCAAATAGGTGTTCATTTAACTGAGATCTAATTCCCATATTGAGGGTGAGAGGGAAAATTCGTTTTCGGGTCTCCAGTCTCCAGTCTCAATTCTCAAATTGTCACCAATTGTCACTCTCAGTAACTTGTGTTTCATGAAGCGAAAAATACACTAAAGCGCCGGTGGTTATATTTATTTATACCGCTGTGAAGCTACAGGGTGTGAACAACATTTGTATTGACACTATCTGGCTACAACTCCTTCTCCAATCAGTATACCTGTCCAAAGACAGATTTGACCATTCTTACGGTGCGAATTTGCACCCAAACACTAAACATATATTCACTTAGACATCTCCCTATATAATTAGCTACAAACCCTTGGACAAGTACGATTACATCTTCTTGAATTCACAGATACTCTCATACAAAGTTTGAAACTCAACCCCTCCCATCACCTTTCTCTTATGGTCAGCTTTTCTGATAGCATCTGCCAAATACATATAATAATTCTGGAAGTAGCTAGGATCTGTATCATCAAGAGTCCACATAGTGTGAGCAAAAGGAGTTGCCAAAAACCCTGGGTTTTTCCGAGTCATATCTATGGCTTGTTCGGGGTTAAATTCTAAAAGCAAAGTCGACTTTCCATCATCAACAATTGCAAACCCACATTTCAAAAATACCAATTTGCTAAGAAGAGTATTGGTGAATTCCATTTTATCAGGGAGTCTGTCGATGGCTTTATCATCTGTGTCCACAAGTTCCCGGTCAGGGACATAGGGATACTTTCTAAACATAAAAATACAAATAGCATCACCATTTTCATTAGTTAAGGCGCCATGGGTTTTCACGTATTTGAAGAAGTACTTTGGACCAGGGATTCGGAAGGAATAGTCATATTTGAT
Source organism: Yamadazyma atlantica (assembly GCA_030561325.1). NCBI lineage: Eukaryota > Fungi > Ascomycota > Pichiomycetes > Serinales > Debaryomycetaceae > Yamadazyma > Yamadazyma atlantica. Next base: position 8,176 of record JAKTXA010000019.1, read on the forward strand.
ATCAAAAACATATCCACTTAGTTGAAAGGTTTTCAAGACTCTGTCAAGGACCTTTTTTTGGTTGGAAGTGGGTTTTCCTTCATGCTTGACTTTTTCAGGAGCATCAAGGCCAAAGTTTGCTAAGAACAACCAGAACAACCATTCTTTGGAGGAACCCAAGATTCTGGAGCTGGCAATACTGGCCCCAGTGGCTTTACTAGCACCAGTACTGGCACGATTAATGTTATTTGAAGAGGAACTCATGTGTATGTAGCGATGTATCAGCTGCGAACTCACTTACACATTTGAACACACAGTATTTGACCCACACACTATGAAACATACACATAATAAAAAGAGCACAATATAGACACAGTATATAAGGACACAGTACTGACACAATGTATACGATTTGTAAGTAGATAGATAGATAGATAGAGAAGTAGACAGCTAGACAGCTATATAGATAGATAGACAGATACACAGTAGAAAGGTAGACAGGTAGACGGAGACAGGTTAATCCCAAGATCGTTTGTGCCTCTGATAATTCCCCTTCATCCAACGCCTGTCCTTGTTTCATCCTTTGTTTCATCTAATTGTTTCAGATGTTCAGATGTTCAGATGTGTATATGTTCAGGGTTGTGGTAAATCGGTTGGGACACGGATACCACACGGTTGCAAACGGCTGCGAAAAGTATCCTCACTACGCCCTGGACACACACACACACACACACACACACACACACACACACACACACTATAGTACAGTAGACAGTAGATAGTACACTGCCAGTGCCCTTCCTTCCAGACCATAGAGACACAAATACTCAGCAATACAACAGAACAAAACATATATTAACTAGATAACTAGAATCTCAAACAATCTCAATCTCAAACAATCTCAACTCTCACTCAACTCTCAAATATAACCCTTACCAAGTTACCGATCAAAATCAAGGTGGTGGTTATAAGTCATATACTTCTTCAACATGACCCGATGTTTCTTGGAATTATCCAACGCTTTCAACATCCACCAAATATGACCCCCGTACCCCGGATTGAGTCTATAAAACTGTAAAGGTTCTCGATCAAATTCATCCAGATTTGGTAGTTTTGGCATATTAAGAGCTATAACCATTGAAGAGTAGCCATCATCCACTACAGCATAAGCACATTTCAGACCAATGATTCTATCACAAACTTCCGTCAATGGTTTTTTATACTCTGGTCGCATAGGAAATTTGCCCCAGTTTTCCACAAATGGATATTTATAAAACAGATACACCAAACAAACCTCACCATTTTCATCTTTAAACGTAGCGTCGGTAGGCATTTCCTTCCGCCAGTCCAAAGGATACTCCACAAAAACCGTATCATTAAACGTAAGCTTTAACTTCCACTCATCCATGTGATTCAAGGCTTCCAAGGCATCAACCATGGCTTTTTTGGTGTTAGGACAAGGCTTCCCTTCTGCAGAACCCTTTTGATCAATTGGGCTCCTTTTCAAGTCATCATACATTTGGAGCACCACAGACATGTTGCGGGATTCAGAAAGCTTCCTCATCAACGCCCGGCCATGTTTACCCTCATTTAATTGGTTTTGACCCGCAAGTTCGTAGGGGTTTTCAGCATCATAATCAGCAGCGGCGTAGTGAGTGATATATTCCTCATAATCCTTGTTCCACTGGTTTTCTTGATTTTCCTCCCATTGAAGAGCCTCTTGTTGCCATTTGGTGGGATTGAGGGAGTCATAGGACTTGGTCCTGATTATTGCCAGCCTGGGATTAGAAGTTGGTGGGGTGGTGGCTCTACTGGTATTACTATAGCTATATTTCATGGGAGTTGGAGAGATCTGTTGCACCTCACAAAATTTCCAGAATTCACACACAATTTACACACGCACATTTCCATAGAAACAAATCATACAATTCCATACAAATACACACAAGCCATACAAATTCCATACAAATACTTACTACAAATATATAGAGCTACTTAGATCTACTATCTAGCCACACTATAGGACATAATATAGATAGATAGATAGATAGATAGTTAGTTAGTTAGTTAGAAGATAGATACACAGTAGATAGGTGGAAGGCAGATCAGTCTTGTTCCAACTTATGTGATAATTCTCCCTTCATCAACGCCTGTCATTGTTTCTAGCTTTGTTTCATCTTTGTTTCAGGGGTTCATATCTTAGGTTAATTGGGTGGGACACGGATACCATACGGTTGCAAACGGCTGCGAAAAATATCACTACCCACTGGACAAATTAGCATAGTACATTGTGTACTGTAGCACATTACAGTAGAGAGTACAATAGACATTAGAGAGTACAATAGACAGTAGAGTAGATAGCAAAGTCTTCACTCCAGATATATATAGACCCTAGACAAATACGTAATATACCAGAGCTATCTAGCAATCTCAACCTCTCAACCTCAAACAAACTCACTCAAACTCAACTCAAACTCAACTCTCAAATATAGCACTTACCAAGTTACCGATCAAACTGAAGGTGGTGATTATAAGTCATATACTTCTTCAACATGACCCGGTGTTTCTTGGAATTATCCAAAGCTCTCAACATCCACCAAAGGTGACTCCCGTATCCCGGCTCGAGTTTACAAAGCATTACTGGTGCTCGATCAAACACCCCTAGATTAGTTAGCTTTGGCACGTTAAGAACCAACAAAATTGAGGAGTATCCGTCATCAACTATGGCATAAGCACATTTCAGACCAATAATTCTATCACAAACCTCAGTCTTCGCTTTGTTATAAGCTGGACTCATAAGATTCTTGCCCCAGTTTTCCACAAAGGGGTATTTGTAAAACATGTACACCAAACAAGTATCACCATTTTCATCTTTAAGCGTAGCATCTGTGGGCATTTCCTTCCGCCAATCAAGCGGATACTCCACACAAACCGTATCATTGAATTTAATTTGGAAGTTCCAATCCTCCTTCTGATTCAAGGTGTTCAAGGCATCAACCATGGCTTTTTTGGTGTTAGGACAGGGAACTCCTTCGGTAGAGCCACTCTGATCAATTGGGTTTCTTTGCATATCAGCATAAATTTGGAGAACCACAAACATATCATTTGTTTCTGCAAACTGCATCAACAAGGCCCGGCCATGTCTACTACGACCTATATCGCATTGCCCCTCACTCACAAGCTGGTACGGGTGTTCTTCGTTATAATCAGCTGCCTCGTGGTGAGAGACATATTCCTCATACTCTTTGTTCCACTGTTTTTCTTGATTTTTCTCCCATTGAAGAGCTTTTTGTTGCAGATTGAAGGAGAATTGGGAGTCATAGGAATTGTTCCTGATTATTGCCAGCCGGGGATTGGAACCTGCTGGGGCGGTGGGTTTACGGGCGGGTCTACTTTGGCGATACTTCATGGGAGTTGATCTGTTACGCAGTGCACAAAATAAATACAATACAAAATCTCATACAAAATCTCATACAATTCCATAGAACAAATACAAACAAATATATAGAGCTACTAGAGCTAAGTATCACCATATAGTTAGCTATTTTACCTAGCTAGCTTGACAGTTCTAGATGGCTAGCTAGATAGCTCTAACTCTAGCTTCGCTAGCTAGTTCTAGCATTGCTAGCTAGATAGCTCTAACTCTAGCACCAGCTCTAGCCATCTAGCTTCGCTAGATACCTAGCGTCGCTAGATACCTAGCGTCGCTAGCTAGCCTACCCGTAATGCTCCACCGCAAACTTCACATTAGCAGGCATATACTTCTTCAAAAGTACCCGGTGCAACTCAGCATTATCAATAGCCTTTAATAACCTCAAAAACTGAAAGTTAAAAGTTCCATCTTCCATATTATACATATACACATCAGGAATTTTCTGCCCAGTTTTCAGCTTATCAAATAACGTAGGATCAACCCCCGCCAACATGGTTGAATACCCATCATCAACAAGACAATAAGCACATTTCAGAAGCAGAAACCGATCAAAAATATCTGTTTTGGTTTTACCATAAGCAACTCCAGCAGCGTTATATTTGGCTCCTTTTTTAATCCAATCAGTTACATAGGGATACCGAAAAAACATATAAGTCATATAAATATTCCCATCTTCATCTCTAATGGTAGCATCAACCGGTAACCGTTTACTAAACCCATTAGGGAATGTTTCCACAATGGTATCTTTAAACGTAATCTTCCAATTGGCAAGACCCATTTCATTTAACACCTCAACCGCTTCAATCATGTCTCTTTTGGTGTTGTCACTAGGGGTTCCCACGTCAGAATTGCTTTGAAGAAATGGCTTTCTTCTTAACCCAGCATGAATCTTGAGGGTTGTAACCATGTTTTCGGTATCAAACATTAAATTCATCAATTTATGACCACTTCTACTTTCAGGATATTTGGTAAGGTAGCCAAAATCATAAGGGAATTCGGTAATGCCATTGATGGTATCCATCCATTCTTGCATTTGTTCTTTACCATCTCCGCCGTCTAAGTTTTTCAAACTAGCCGCAAACGATTTGTTGGGAGTGTCAGTAAATGGGTCAACGTAAGGTGTTTTAGCTTTGGCTTTGCCAGGAGTAGGGCCAGCAGTAGGACCCGAAGCCTTGCCAGGAGATTTGGCAGAAGCATTGGCAGAAGCCTTAGCACTAGAACTAGAACCTTGGGCTGGTTCCAATGGAGCGTAAATGTTTTCAATATTGTCAGTATGAGTAATACTATATTTCATGTTAAGAAGAATGAAGAAATAAGAAGAATGAAGAAATAAGATGAAGAAGAAAAGAAGAAGAAGAAAAAAGAAGAAGAAGAGAAGAAAAAAAGAAGAAAACGGGGGATCAGGGGTTTATATAGAAATATAGAGATACACATCATTTGTGGAATCTCAAAAAGGCACACACACACCTGAGACAGATACGAAGTCACATAGACATATAAGGAAGGCTATCGCACACCTTGCCCTGCCCCTATATCAAGGGACACACACAATGCTACAATACACACATTTATTCAATACACACATTTATTCAATACACACATTTATTCAATACACACATTTATTCAATACTATAGAAATATTTATTCAATCCTATGAGCTAATGGTCCCAAAAGGCCTAGGCCTAGGGCCTAGATCCTATGGGTTATATCTCTCCCATTTCTCCCTATGAATCTCATAATTCTCTAACGCCTTCAACATCCAGCAGCAATGATAATAACCAAATTCTGGAGAAGGACACTGCCATTTTCCCGAAAACATCTCCCTAGGTTTGAACTCACTCAAATCTTTATTGTCATCAGGATTAAGCCCCAAGGTTTGACACGAATACCCATCGTCCACAACGGCATAAGAACACTTCAGAGCCAATAAGAGATCTCCAAGTGCCAAAAATTCGGTGGCATGTTTACCCTCATACACACCATCTGGCCAGTTAGTAGCAAATGGGTATTCAAAGAACTGATACACCAAAATCACATCACCATTTGAATTTCTCAACGTAGCCCCCACCGGTTTATCCTTATACCAATTGTTACCAAAAGGAACGGGAATGGTATCATTAAACACCAAATCCAACTCAAATCCAGCCGCTTTTAACATCTTTACACTGTTTTCAAGAACTTGGCTGGTGTGGGTACAAGGCTTTCCATTGGCTGAAGTAGACCGATAATCAGGGGGGAAAAACAGAATAAGGGTGGACTCTATGGAAAGGTCCATGTTCTTGACGTCATTCATAAACTGGTGTAACTTATCCAAGTTTTTGGTGGGACAGGGGTCAAACAACCCTTGTCCGAAGTCATAAGGATCCGGTTCATTTTCGGGTTTGGTTCGTCTGGGAAATAACGGGAACGGATTCAGGGCGTCGGGGTTGGCCCGGGCTTTCAAGGCGCTTTCAAGGAGCCGTTTTTTATTGAAGTTCATGGTGTAACAAGAGTGAAGAACAAGTGAAGAACAAAAAAAGAATCACAAGGAGTGAAGGAGTGTAGTTATAGATCGGGTGCAAATGGGTGTAAGATCTGAGATCTGGCCACACACTTCCTACCACTCGAGCTTAAATAGTGTGTTTCAGATTACCCTCTGGAACTGGAACATGAAACATGAAACATGAAACATGTTTCAAGTTCATTGTATTTGTTTCAGGTTTCTCATGATCTTTGTTCTTCTTTCATCTTCTTGTTTCATCCATTGTTCTTGTTTCATGTTTAAGGTTGTTTCAGATCTTGGGTGCGACACGCATACCACACGGTTGCAAACGGCTGCGAAAAATATTGGCTCATATACATTGGAATCATTACACATTGAAGCAGCTAGCCAGTAGCATTTAGAAGGACATAGTAGCCAGTATCCATTAGAACCTAGTAGCAGGTAGCACCTGGAAGCACCTAGAAGGACCTAGAAGGACCTAGAAGTCAAGGACCAAATAAATTCGAATCTCTTGGTACGTGCTTTTCAAAGATTTCTTTATGTTTCTTGACATTTTCTATTGCCTTCACCATCCACCAATTGAAGAACACAGACACTGGTTCACCATACTTTAAAGGAATAAGTGATACTGGCAGCTCAGAGCCATCCCAACTACTCTGGTCAATAAGCGTAGTGGCTTTTATTCCTGCAAGCATGGTTGAAAACCCATCATCCACAATGCAATAAGCACATTTCAGTCTTAACATCCGGTTCCCCATCTCGTTAAAAGCTTCCCATTGCTTATAGGGTGATTGGTTGCCCCATTCAGTCACAAAGGGGTACTTATAAAACATGAAAATCATACAAATATCACCATTTTCATCTTTCAAGGTTGCATCCACTGGTAATTCTTGGTGCCAGTCATCGCCAAAGTCAGTGACAACCGTATCATTATAAGTTATTTTTGGTTTAAACAACCCCAAACGGTGAAATTGTAACACCGTTTGAGTAAGGGCTTTTTTGGTGGCATAACATGGGGAGCCATCTGACGAGTCGGTAGGAACGGCTCGGTTCCATTGATTTCCAGGTATCAAATCCATCTGGTGCTTTGATTCCGCTTGCCGTCTCTTGAATTTGTATACAAAAGGCGTGGTATTTGCTTGGACATCGCCAAAGTCGTAGTCGCAATTGATTTGGGGAGTGTCTCCTAATAAGTCCAGGAGTCCTGGAAGAAAGAACATATTCATACTTGAACTACACACACTAACACTAACTAGACTAACACTAACTACACTAACCGCTAGAAGTTGTATCTGTGAATATCCAGAGATATCATGGCGCGCCTTGCCCGCGCACGACCAATCTGGTACTAACTTCATAGTAAACCAGCTAGAGAGAGAGCTAGAGGAGAGCTAGAGAAAGAGCTAGATAGAGAAGAATCATAGCTTGGAGTCAGGATATTATAAGGGAGAGAGCCCTGCTGACAAAGTAAGAAAAGTCATATTAAACCCTCTTCTTAACAGGATTGGAGAATGGCCAAAGGTGTGGAATCGCCAGTGGTTGCAAATGGCTGCGAAAAATATATTCACATATTTGGAAACATTAAGGGGTACATATTATGAATATAGCAAGTTGTAGCAAGTAGCAAGTTGTAGCAAACATAGCAGTTGTAGAAAATATAGCAATTATAGCAGTAACATTTGGCTCATTAAAAATCGTATAAACACCAATCGTTTGTCACGTTTTTCTCAAAGATATCTCTATGTCTTTCAGCATTTTCTAATGCCTTCAACATCCACCAATTCAAGAAGTAAGTCACGGGGTCACCATGTTGCGAAGGCACGATCACCAATGGTTTTTCATTAGGATCCCAAGTATTCAAACCAGTAAACACCTTGGGCTTTAATCCTACAAGCATCGTAGAGTACCCGTCATCCACAATGCAATAAGCACATTTCAGTCTTAATAACCGATCACTTATCTCCTTATACATATGCCAGTATTTCAGGTTGCCTAGGCTTTGGCCCCAGTCAGTTACAACTGGCTCCCTATAAAACATGAAAATCATACAAATATCACCTTTTTCGTTTCTTAAAGTAGCATCTACCGGTAAACCTTCGTACCCCTTTCCTTTCCGAGTGGAAATGGTTTCTTTATAAGTCAATTTTGGTTTAAAGATCCCCACGGTATTGAATTGGGCCACATTTTCAGCAAGGGCCTTTTTGGTGTTACGACAAGGAACGCCATTGGCTGAGTCAGTAGGAACCCCTCTTTGAAACTCTTGAGGAGTCAGGAACCCCTGGCGGGTTTGAACTAGCCGCTTCCAATAGTTATAGACAAACGGAGTGATGTATTTAGACCCATCGCCGCCAAAGTCGTAGTCACAATTGGCTTGAGGGACGGGGCGGCTCAAGTTCAGTAACCCTGGGATAAACAAGTTGTTCATATTTTAATCTATTATAAGCTCTACTAACACACTAACACACTAGCAATAACAGAACAAGTCTCAGTAGTTGTAGTACGAATATGTATCACAGCGTTTTTCAGAAAATGGCTCCTCGCTCTTTGGCCGCGCACGACCTCTGGGGAACTCCAAAGGCCTAAGGGCCCAAATTGCCTTAGGCGTTACAGCTAGAGTAGGAGACCAATCACAAGTCAAGATGGGCCAGGAGGTTAATAAGGGAATTGTGATGAAAGCAAAACCCTTACTATCAAAATAAGAGGATATAGTTACATTCAATGCCCTGTCTTAGCAGGATTGGTGAATCCAGGTCGTGGAATCACTAATGGCTGCAAACAACGGCTGCGAAAAATACCAAACACTAATCATATATTATATTTCACTAACACACATTTCACTAAGGGACACATTGATGAAGAACATCTCGAAGAACAGAGCTGTTATAACATAGCAGTGTGTCGACTAATTACCGAATATATCTAATACATTCCAATCATCAGTCACGTTTTTCTCGATGATTTCTCTATGCTTTTGAGCATTTTCCATTGCTTTCAAAATCCACCAATGAAAGAAGTAGTTCATGGGCCGAAGAGGATCTAAAGGCATGCATAAAAGGGGACTTTGGGAATAATCAAAAGTATTCACGCCTTTAAGAAGAGTGGCTTTAAGCCCTAAAAGCATCGAATTGTACCCGTCATCCACAATGACATAAGCACATTTCAGTCTTAATAACCGATCTGATAAATCCTTCAAAGTACCCCAGTGCTTAACGTCTTGTAATTGTTCGATCCAATCAGTTACAAACGGGTACTTGTAAAACATGAAAAGCATACAAATCTCACCTTTTTCGTTTCGTAAAACAGCATCTACTGGTAATTCCTTACGCCAATCATTACCAAACTCAGTACAAATGGTTTCCTTATAAGTTATTGTTGGTTTAAGGACTCCTAAGCGGTGGAATTGCAAGATTGTTTGAGTAATGGATCTTTTTGTGGCATTACAAGGAGCCCCATCTGAAGAGTCAGCAGGAACCTTCCTTGGCCATTGGTCAGTAGTTTTATCCACCTTGGGGTTAGACTCAGCTTGTTGCCGTTTGTAGTTATGGACAAATGGAGTGATATATTCTTCACCGTCTCCTCCAAAGTCGTAGTCGCAATTGACTTGAGGGATCTGGTACAAAAGGTCCAGGAGTCCGGGAACAAAGAAAGTTTGCATACTCTGTGATCTTATTCTCTACTTTGATAGCAACTGCCCAATTACACTAAGTCTTAGTAGTAACTGTGTGTGTAATAATGTGTATCTGATGTAGCGATGTTTCAGATCAGGGCGCGCTTTGGCCGCACACGACCTCGGGGGAACTCCATAAGCCTAAAGTGCCATAGGTGATACAGCTAGATTAACAGGCAAAGGTACAACCCAGGGGCATCCAGTATGTTAACAAAGGAATGGTACTGAGTGACAAGAACCCTTACTTACAGAGTAAGAGGATATAATTATTAGACAATCCACGTTAGCAGGATTGAGTAGAATCCCTTGGTAGTGGAACCCCCAATAATGGTTGCAAAAGAACGGCTGCGAAAAATATACACATATATTCACATATTCCACTAAATGGGTACATATTTTATCACTAAATGGGTGTGATGAAGGAGAACAGAGCTGTGGTAACATAGCAGTGCTTAGGGCTGTTTGGTGAATATATGCCAATCATCAGTCACGTTTTTCTCCAAGATTTCTCTATGCTTTGGGCCATTTTCCATGGCTTTCAAGATCCACCAATGAAAGAAGTAATTCATTGGCCGAAGTGCATCAAAAGGCTGGTATAAAAGGGGGATTTGGGACCGATCCCAAGTATTCACCCCTGTAATCACCGTGGGCTTTAACCCTATAAGCATTGCTGAAAACCCGTCATCCACAATGACATAAGCACATTTCAGTCTCAATAACCGATCCACCAACCCTTTCATTGTTTTCCAGGGCTTACTCCCATATAGCTCATGTGTCCAATCAGTTACAAATGGGTACTTGTAAAACATAAAAAGCATACAAATATCGCCATTTTCATTCCTTAAAACAGCATCTACGGGTAATTCCTTGCGCCCACCATCGCCCAAATCAGTACAAATGGTTTCCTTATAAGTTATTGTGGGCTTAAGGATTCCTAAGCGGTGGAAATGTAAAAGGGTTTGAGAAAGAGCTTTCTTTGTGGCATAACAAGGCGTGCCATCTGCAGAATCCCCCGGAATCCTCCGAGGCCATTGGCCGGTAGTAACATCCATCTGAGGGTCTGATTCAGCATGCTGCCGCTTATAGTTGTGGACAAACGGCGTGATGAATTTCTCCCAGTCGCCGCCAAAGTCGTAGTCACAATTGACCTGAGGGATCGGGCGCATCCGTTCCAGGAGGCCGTAAGCAAATATCGTTTGCATTCTCTGATCTATCTACTACACTAACAGTAACACTGTGTCTCAACAGTTGTAGTGAGTTTGTGGATAGTGAGATCAGGCGCGCTTTGGCCGCGCACACGACCTGGTGATATTCGCGAAAGCTGTAAGAGGTTTAACAAACTTCACAATCTTCAGTACAAACTATGGCCCAAACTCAGCCCGTGCCAGCGCCAGCACCATTGGCAGCAGATATGTCCAACGCTTCGGTAGAGCAGCTCTTCCAGCGATTGTCCATCAAAGAAGTCCAGACCCTCAGCAAAACGTACCAACAAGACGCCCTCACTGCCAAACAAGATCTTCAGCATTTGGTTAGCACGAAATACCGAGACCTTATTGCCATCACCGATGAAGTGGCCGACACCTACGACGACACCAAGGCGCTAGAAGCGCTGCTAACTGATTTGGCGTACCAAGAGTCCCGGTTTATTGGCTTCAACACGACCAATTCGTACTCCAAACTCAATAGTTCCATACTAAAGAACCAGGCAGACCTCACAAGATCAAAGGGCAAGACGAGAATTTTGGACACGGTGCTCCACAAAACGCTTTTGCACCTCGACACAAACATCAAGACCGGGCTGCCGGTGGTTCATACCTCCCTGCTCATTCATTATGCTAAGATATACTATATTTTAGGGGTAAAGTTTGGGGCTGAGCTTGAATCAAATAAGTTATTCCATTTTTCATACAATGCCATGAAACAAAACTTGAACCGCTACTTAACTATGCGGATAGCGACGTATAACGTGCTGAGTAACTCGATTTACGCTGCTGATTCCGATAAATATGACGAAAACCAAGGGTGGGGGCTTGCAAATGTGGTATCAAAAGTGCCGCTAAACCCTATGACTGACGAGACATTTGATTTGGAAGTCGACACGGCGGTGCCTGACGCCGACCCCAGTCTTCCCGAACGGTTTAACACCAATACGCTTCCTATAGTGAACTATTTGGTGGCCTATATTATCCTTAATAGTGAGAATGGAACTCTTTCCCGTTCAAATTGTTTATTTGATTTCCTTCAAGTTCGGTATGATCATTTAAAGGAAGTACTTGGGGAAATCGATGTGGCTGACTCCTCTACCTTCAACAGAGTCAATTTCTTCCATATATTTCGGTATATTGAGACTACTTTGGGGTACATTTCCGATTATTTCGAGTCAGACCCTAACCCACTCGTAAGACAATTGACTAGCGGGGTTAAGACTTGGGACTTGAATACGATTCTAGGGTTCCCCAATTGGTTCACTGAGACTTTGAGGTTTAATATCGACCCAGTGGCCGTGAAATTACCAAAAAGTTCCCTTGAAGACCTTGGTGAGTATAAATTCAAGTACATTACGCTAGTATGTGATTTTTTCAAACGGTTGACCGCCCAGAACCTCGACGGAAGCTCCGAAGAAGTGGCCCGGAGCTTGGTGCTATTCAATAACATGATTGTGGGGTTGAAAAAGACAGAATCTTGGTGTGTGGAGTATGGATTCAAGTGTCAATTGGCCCAATTAGTGGCCAGTTCCACGTCGAATATCGCCACAGAGTGCTTGCACAGTATTAGCCACCGTGTGGGAGAACTGTACAAGTCCCATGCTTCCCAGCTTCATCATCTGGACCAGAATATCTTAAGTTATATCAAAAGTCGCCCGGAAAAGACCGATTTGAGTTTATTCTCCTCTGATTTTGTGGGCTTAATCAATGAAGATTTGAGTAGCTACTTTGATCACGTTTCTCAGGCATCTATGAACCCATCGTTTTCTTTTGAACCAGTGGAAAAGGATGTGGTAAAGAAACTTAATGTTTGGTTTCATGATAGTTTCAAGTACTTTAAGCTTTTGAGTAGTGAAAAGACGAGTGGACCATTTGATTTGAGTTTATTATGTGAATATCTTCAAAAACCGGTTGATCTGGCTCAGATAGAGACAAAATGGGGTAAATTTGGGAGAAAAATGGTACTAGAAGAGTTTGAGACCGTGTTAAAGTCGGTTAAAAGTGTATTCTGGGGTAATATAAGTGAATTGCTTGATGAGTTGATAAAGGCTCAGGAACAGTTTGTTAGGGAGAAGGAATTGGAAGGAGGTTATGAGGTTGTGAAGGTGATGCTTGTTCTTTGGGAGAAGACAGATTCATTTGACTCAAATGAGTCAGGGCCCGTGTCAAAGCAGCTGATATTGTCAAAACTTGAGTCCAGTCTCCTGAATGCCTATAAATTCATTCTCCAAACTGTTCCAGAACTAGACGGAATCTCATTCTACGACCAATTCGAAGCCGTGATCCAATCCCCCGACCCAAGCGACTCCCCCACCGCTCCATCCTTAAAACTAAGCACCTTAATGTTTTCCTTTGCTTCAAAATTACTAAATCCCACCTCAAACCATACAGATGACTATAAAAACGGAATGATTTTCTTTGATACGAAGAAGCTTTTTCAAACTCAGAAGAATGAATGGATTAAGGATTTGATAGGGAAATGTGTTACTAAAGAGAAGTTGTCTAAGAATGCTGCTCTTCAGTTATATGCTAATATGAGTTTCTTAGGGTGTTTTAACAGTGAGGATTCTGTGGTGAGAACTGAGGGAGTTAAGGAGGTTTTGGAGGAGGAGGTGGGGGAGATTGAGTTTAAGGAGGTGTCTAAGAGGGTGAAGGAGTTTTATGAAGCGTCGAGGGGGACGTACTACCCATTGTGATTCGACCGAAGGGAGAAGCACAATGGATGGTGCTAGCCTGTGCTAGCCTGTGCTAGTGCTACGCTGTACTAAATGTGTAATTGTGTATAGACTATATATATATAGTGGTGACCCAAGGCATAGTGCCAAATAGTGGTGACCTGGTGCCTAGTATAAGTAAATCTTCGCCCCGTTCACCGCCAACTCCTTCACCACCCGAATTGTCTCTGGAATATCCCATATATTCTGCCCTTTCTGGTCCAAATAACTATTATCAAGTATCACAATCTTAATCTCCTTCTTATCCAACCCACTATCTTCATGCTCCAACACCTTCATTACTCTTCCTGGCGTACAACACAACACTCTGGAGGTGGAGGATCTGACAAGCTTAAGGTCGACGTCGATTTTATTTTTGTTGATAAGTTTAAGGGACGAGCCGGGAAGAGGTTTGGTGGACCGGTGGATGTCGCAGGCTCTGATGGCCGACATTGAGATGAAGCAGATGAACTTACGCCCATCACCGTCACCGCCGAAGGTGGTGGCGGTACCACCGTCCCTGGCCCCGTCCCTACCACCGTCCTTCCCCTTCTTCCCTTTTCCCTTTTTATCTTTTCCTTTGGTACTTTGAAGCATATTGCTAAACCTCCAATTGATAAACTCTGCGACATTTTCAAGAGTCCTCTCTTCCCCAAACTCATGGCTGGACCGAATGTCGTTCTTCGAAAGGTACAATTCCCCAAGCTCCAACGCCGACATTTTTTTGTTCTTCTGAGCCACAAGCCGGTTGATATAATCGGCGATGACTTCAGGCGATGCTTCGGCGGAAATCTGCTGCTTTTGGTCGAGATCCATTTGCATTTTAAGCCGTTTTTTCTCTTTGAATTTGTCACCTTTTTCAGCTTTTCTTTTGGTGCCAGTGTCACTTGTGACACTGGTGACAGTACTAGTGGTCTTTGTGTTTGTGTTTGTGTCTTTGTGTTCTTTGTCGTTTGGTTGTTCTAGATCTTGTTCTAGGTCCACTTGGTCCAACTCGGGGTCCAGGTGGACCCGGCCCTCGTCAGACAGATATTCGACGGCGTAGTCCAACCCGTCGTCCAACTCGTCGTGGGCGTTTGGCATGGTGCTCGTGGTGCCGTGTGGTGCCGTGTGGTAGTAATTAGCGTAAGCTCTAGAAGAGATGAGCTGTGAGAGCTGAGATGAGGTGCGAAAATATCACAACTTTGCTAGAACTCTCACCACAGTTAGCGAGAGATAGCACCACGAATAGCACGAGCTAGCACGAGAATGATAGGAATAAGGCGATGGGCCAGGGCCGGGACGGGGCCAGGGGCCAGGATTGGTGGTATGGCCGGTGCCATGGGTTTAGCTCCAGGGCCAGGGCCCTGTCGCTCAATTATGATAAACGCTGAATTACAAACACAACTAGAGGCCGCTCCATATTGTCCCGTGATCGTGGTAGGAGGAGGCCACGCCGGGGTCGAAGCTGCCACCGGCTCGGCTCGGGCTGGTGCTAGAACCACCCTAATCACTCCCTCCATCCGTAAAATTGGTACTGCTTCGTGTAATCCGTCTATGGGCGGCGTGGGAAAAGGAACTTTACTACGAGAAGTCGATGCGTTGGACGGAGTGGCGGCCCGGATTACTGACAAGGCCGGGATCCACTTTAAGATCTTGAATGCGTCCAAGGGGGCGGCGGTCCATGGGCCTAGAGCTCAGATCGATAGGGAGATTTACTTGGAGGAAATGCAGAAGGAAGTTTTGGGGTATGGGGGTTTGGAGGTGATGGAGGGGTCGGTGGAGGATATAATCACCAGGCCAGGGACCGAAGGGACCTGGGCTGGGGCCCCTAGCACTAGCACCGAAGGGGCTAGTGCCAGGGCTAGTGCCAGTTCTAGCTCCAGTGGACCTATTTCTAGGGCCAATGGACCTATTTCTAGGGCCAATGGACCTAATTCTAGTACCACTTCTAGTGCCACTAGACCTAGTTCTAGTGGCACTGGCCCCTTCGGAGCCAGTGACAGCGACCCTTCGGGCCGCCAGCTTAGCACCGTTGTCGGAGTAATCCTCTCCTCCGGCCAAATCCTCGCTACCTCCCTGGTAGTAATAACCACAGGCACCTTCCTCTCTGCTGAAATCCATATCGGCCTAAAAACCTTCCCCTCGGGCCGCATGGGCGAAGCTGCTACCACCGGCCTCTCCCTAACCCTCGCCGAAGCTGGGTTCAGGCTAGGCCGGTTGAAAACCGGTACACCTCCCAGACTCTCCGCCAAAACCATCAACTACTCGGCCCTAGCCATTCAGCCATCAGACTATCCGCCCCAACCAATGTCATATATGAACGATCAGGTGGACCTACAAGACCAACTAGTGGCCTGTCACATGACCAGCACCACTCCAGAACTCCACAAACTTATACAAGCCAATTTGGACCAATCAGTTCACATTAAAGAGACGGTCAAAGGCCCTCGGTATTGTCCTTCACTCGAGTCCAAAGTGATCAAATTCCCCCAGAAAACGAGTCACGTGGTGTGGCTAGAGCCAGAGGGGCTTGACACTGATTTGGTGTACCCTAACGGGATTTCTTGTACGATGCCGGAGGAAATCCAGCACCAAATGGTCCGACTTATGCCGGGCTGCGAGAATGTCACCATGTTACAGCCAGGCTACGGCGTGGAATATGATTATGTCGACCCACGCGAACTCCAGGCCACGCTAGAGACGAAATTGGTGCTGGGATTGTACTTGGCAGGCCAGATAAATGGTACTACGGGGTACGAGGAGGCAGCAGCTCAAGGGTGTTTGGCAGGAATCAATGCCGGGCTTGCTAGTGTGCAAAAACCTCCGCTAAAACTCACCAGGGCCGACGGATACTTGGGAGTTTTGGTGGATGATTTGATTACCAAAGGAGTGGAGGAACCGTATAGAATGTTTACGTCTCGGTCGGAGTTTCGGATCTCGATCCGGTCCGATAATGCCGATAGACGGTTGACTCAGAAGGGGTACGAAGCTGGCGTGGTTAGTGAGGACCGGTACCGCCATTTCCAGGCCGAAATGGACCAATTTCTCGCCATAAAAAGCCATATGAAGTCGCTAGTGCAATCGGGAATGAAATGGGCCCCTGCGTTAAAGGGACAAGTTTCAGATGTGAGTAGAAACGGGATTGCTGACGGGTGGAAGCTTTTATCGTACAAGGGCATAGGCATTGAGGATTTGGTGCCACACCTCGGCCTGTTCTGTGCAGGACTGGTGCCGGAGTACTATGGAAACATTTCGAGTCGGTTGCAAAATAGAATTAACATAGAGAGTACTTATGATCCGTGGATGAAGAAAGAGGAAGCCCATCTTCGGGCGTATGAAGCCGATGAGAATTTGCTTTTACCGGTGAATTATAATTATACCAATGAGGGGAAGGTCAAGATTAGTTATGAGGTTTGTCATTTGCTTAATACGATTCAGCCAGAGACGATTGGCCAGGCGAGACGGATTCAGGGGGTTACGCCAGCAGCGATTTTTGAGTTGTATAAATTGGTGAGGGGGCGGCAGGAGGAGTTTGCCGAGGCAAGGGCCGAGCAGCCCGCCAGGGCTGAGCGGCTTATGGCTGCAAATTAGCCCTGCCAGGCCATGGACGAGACCTTTGGCTGCAAATTAGACTTGCTGAGGCTGCAAATTAGGCCTGTCGAGCTGGCTGCAAATTAGACCTTAGCCAAACGGCTGGCAGCAACTTAGTACCAATGGTACCACTGTACATAGAATTAGTACCATCCTGATACTAATGGACCATTTGGTACGCATTTTGTAGTATCGAAGTATATAGTGAATGTATTGAAGTATAGTGAAATATAGTGAAATCTTGTGAATAGTGAATTTGCAGCCATTTCTATGTAGTTCTATTTGTGTGAGTTTCTATTGGGTGGGGGTGCTTTGCCATTGGGGGTTCGGAACTGTGAGGTCTTGGGTTTGTGGTGTTGAGATTGTGAGGTTGGGATTGTGTCATTTGGTGGAGGGAAAGTTACAGAAGTAATTGTATTTGTGAATGTAGGTTTGTGATTTTAGGTGGATGCACATTTTGTGGCGGTTGGTGGGGGGATTTTGATAGAAAAACCGGTTCTCAATTCCGAGGAAACCCTTCTTATCGGGAATTGTGGTCTTTGGTGGGGGCACCAACACCACATATACATTTGTAATCCTCTATTTGTGTCTTTGTAGTTCATTAAATTTGCAGCATTTGGCAGCATCAAACGTCGCGCGCGAAACAATTCTCCCATAGTTAAGAAAGTCGTGAGACTGCCAATTTGGGGTCGTGGGATTGCCAATTTTCGAAAAGTTCGAATCGCGGTTTTTTGAATTTAGTTTTCAAATTTCCCCATAGTTAAGCTTTTGTGCACCTAAAAAACTGTTTGTAAACCCCATTTTTGGTTTGTGAACAATGGATATTTCTACACAACTAGAATCCACGAGGCCCAATTGATTATATAGGTATATATGTTGCTTCTTACTCTCTAATTGTATCGAAAAACTAACTAGATTGTAGTGTAAAAATATGTTAAAATATCCAGAAAACTCTTTTGAAAAGTATAAAAAGTCCACTATAAAAACAATTGGGAGTTAAATAAAGCGAACAAGTAGCACATTCTCATCTAGTAGGCGGTATTTACCCTAGTAAGCATTTCTGGGGCATCATCTTTCGATTTGAAAAAGTTATAAGTGTTTTAAATTTGGGGTTAAATTTTAAAAACTTCAAATTTTTTGTGATTTGACATGTTGTACAAATTGGGTTTGTGCATTTGGTACATATGCATGCTGCACCTATAGTATTGAATTCCGGGGAAACCTCTCTTATTGGGAATTGTGGTCTTTGGTGGAGGCACCAAGTACATACACTTTTGTGGATTTTCTACTTGTACCATCTGGTGGGGGCGCTTCCTTAGACCGATAATCTTGTTGAATTCCGGGAAACCTCTCTTATTAGGAATTGTACACCTGTTTTACAAAGAAAATTTATGCATTTGCAGCCATTTTGGGCTTCGTGCATCATGTACTTTGACCGCCGATCCCCATAGTTAAGAAAGTCGTGGGATTGCCAATTTAGGGTCGTCGGATTGCCAATGTTTGAAAAGTTCGAATCGCGGTTTTTTGAATTGACTTTTCAAAATTCCCCATAGTTAAGCTTTTGTGCACCTAAAAAACTGTTTGTAAACCCCATTTTTTGTTTGTGAACAATGTATATTTCTACACCCAGAGGAGCTATAAATCCAAATCGACTCTATAGGCATATATAACCATCTCCAATGACCAATTGTATCTAAAAACTACAGTGATTTTCATATATCAATGAGTAGATATAAGTAGTTTTGTATTTTTAGTTTTATAAAAAACGTATTATAAAAAGCACTGAGCCTAAATTGAAGGAGAAAAAGGGACACATATGTTAGCCAGGCCGGTATATATTCATAGAAATATTCCTGAGCCTTCAAAGTTAAAATTGACCAAGTAACTACTGATTTAAATTTGGTTCTAAAGTTCAAAAATTTCAATTTTTTTGTATTCTCCGGATAAGTACAAACGCGGTTTGTGCATGATGATCTACTAGTATATGCATGCTGCACCATATTAATTGAATTCCGGGGAAACCTCTCTAATCAGAAATTGTACACCCTTTTTACAGATGCATTTGCAGCCATGCCGATCCCCATAGTTAAGACATGGTCGTGGGATTGCCAATTTGAATTTTCTTCGAATCGAGGGTTTTTTGAATTTAGTTTTCTGGTTTTCAGGATTTCCCCATAGTTAAGCTTTTGTACTCTAGAAAATTGGGTTTGTACTCAAGAATATACGTTTGTGGACTTATGACAAACATCCTGACCCCAGATTTTAGACAAAACATCCTAACCCCACGCCATTAAACCTGAGGCTCTGGTCTGACATTTGGCTGCAAAACCTACGTGAGACTACTTAAAAACAGTGAACTGGTTACTGAAAGATGTCATATTACGTCATATCGTTAGTAGAGGTCGGTGTTAGGTCAGCTCCGGATCCGGTTCAACCCGAGCACGTGCAACCAGATGGTATCGTCCACGTCAGGTGACCCCATACTCTTAATGGTAGCATTAAAGTCCAAATCATTCAAAGCTTGGTCCACCAAAACCTCAAGCAGCGCAGAGTCGATTTTCCCATTATAAAACTGTCTCTGCTTTATAAAAGCACTAAACTGGTGGAAGATCTTATTCATTCTCCAGGAATAGTAGCAAGTATTGGCCAACTTCAACTGAAAGTTTAGGAACAAGTCCAAGGCCTTTTGGAGAGCAAAGTTCAAGCCTGTATTAGCTTTGGTCTTAGTTAACACCATCAAAATCACATTTATACACTTTGTCACTAAGGTTTGGATGGTCACCGAAAGCACTAGTTTGCTGGCCGGCTCTTTATACGGCTCTATAGGTTTGCCAAAAAGCTCACAAATCAATTCATTAAGGATAGGCAACAATCTGTGGAACACGATCTTGAATAAATCCACCAAAATCCCGTCGGTTTTAGGCGAATTCTTCTTGGAATAGTGTTCAAAGATATAGATATAGGTGGAGATCAAGAAACAAAAGTTCTGGAACGAAAACTTGAGCTTAATCGACTTGAAATTGTAGTGTTCTCGGTCGTATTCATGGTGCACAAGGCTCTGGTAGATCTCATGGTTATCCATAAAGAAGTTGTACTGGTTTTCTGTGGATTTTTTTAGCAGCCGAGACGAGATTGGCTTGTGAAGACTACACCAGGCGGAGCTGAAGGTCGTCATTCCCGTTAGAAAGCCCTTACAGTTTTGCAAGAGTGTCACCGACATGTCTTCAATTCCTGTTTCCAAAGTATTGGAGTTTTTTGGCGTATGGTAGGGGATTTTTGTGTCGAAGGAAAACTTCAAGAAACTGGCGGGGTTTCCTGAACTAGTGGACTCCAAGGCATCAAAAATAAGGAGAAAAAACCAGAGTTTACGCCGCAAGTTATTGTGTCTTCCGTCCTCTCGATTTGGGTGCATTTTAAGCGGATCTCTATGGAGTTTCAACAGCACTGCCTTTTGTAGGATGATAGTCATAGAGATATTGGAGCTGTTGTTATCCAAACTACACCCGATTTCAGGGGCATTGAACTCCATATACTTATACACCGCTAGCAATTGAAGGAATTCAATGCTATGGGTTTTGATAAGGTCGTACTTTCTTATACAGTGCAAGCCTAGCTCCAACACGTCAGTGCCAATGAATGGCAACCCATCGCTGGCCAAAGAGCTAAGCCGTAGCACCAAAATCAACTGCCCCAAGAACATAAATGTCTTCCAGCCGATATATTTCATGGTTCTAGCCTCGTCCGCATCGCCCACGGTGCTCAGGACCTCGACCCGGAAGTCTCTTTCGTCAAGCAACGGGAGGAAGCAGTAGATTCGCTCGTAGAAGTAGTCCACAAGCTTCCAGACATCTTTATTTGGCGGGAGAGCTGTGTCTATGGCCTTAAGTAAGTCTGGGTCCGCCACGGCCTGGTTGGTTCTGTTGTGGAAGATGTTGAAGGAGACGGGCTTGGACATCTTAGCGGCGTAAAGCACCTGAAGATTGGGGTCTTTTGTGAGGTGGCTGTTGATATAGTTAAGTTCTGGGTCGAGTTTAATTAGGCCCAACCACAGGAACGGCCCGTGGTGCTGGCCGGCGGCCATGGCGTCGTACTGCTCCTGGATGTTGATGGCGTCATCGTCGTCGCTGTCGGAGCCGGACTCGGGCGAGTTATCGGGATTTGGCCAGATAAGTCCTCCGTCGTAGGTCGGAGGGGACGCCCTGGAGCCAAGCGACAGGGCCTGGCCCCCGTTGTCCTGGCCCTGGCTCTCGTCCGGTGACCCTTCCCCGTCCCGGTAACTAGCGTCATTCAATCTCCGGTCCAAAAACTCCACTCTCCGGGCCAACTGTTGCACTAACCTCAAATTGTTACTCTTGGGCAGCTTGGTGCCGTAATTGCAGTGGACGTTGCCGAACCGCACACACGACGAGCACGGGGTCTGGCGGTCACATTTGATCTTTCGTTTCTTGCAGAACGTGCACACTACGCGTGGTTTGGCCATACTAAGTCACCAGGTCACCACGATTCTTCAGTTAGTGCTAGGAGTGGCTCTAGAAGTAGTAGGAGATTTCGCGATATTGGTCCGCGCACGCGTGTCGTGTCCATACCACTTTCGTTTGGCTGCAAATACTTCAATTTGTTGCAACCCTTCAATTGCTGCAACTATTGGCTGCAACTATTGGCTGCAACTATTGGCTGCAAATGTCAATTGGTGCTGTTGGTGCTGTTTATTTGCTGCTGTCCAAGTGGTGCTGTATTGCTACACTGTAACCCAGTAGTCCTTTCAGTTCACTTGACGATTACTCAGTTATATTACCCATTGTCACAAGTCACATTAGAACAGACGTCACTCAATGTCTCTTTCGGTCTAAAGAATTCAAATAAAGGGAGAATGATTTGACTATTAGATTAGATAAAGAAGTCCTTACACTTGCTTACTGGAGTCTTAAGCTAAGTGACTCGGTTCCACTCATCCTCATATAATAGCAAGATGAACTAAATGAAGTCTATGGCTACTGATCTATGTATTTCCTTGGAACGGGTTTCTATAGAGCCAGATTTGTGAGACGTGGCTCTGGAAATGGGTCCGCCAGGCCCTGATGGAGGTTTGGCCTAAGGGGTGGGTAGTGTGTGGCCATATTTTTGGCTGCAAAAACTCAATTGGTGCTGCTCATTTGGTGATGCTCAATGCTGCTGTCCAAGTTGTGCAAGCTGCTCTAATCTTGGCGGTTTGTGCCCTTGGCCTATCGCTTGATCGCCCACAAACCCAATGCTCCCATTGGTGTGATTATCTGCCAAAGCTCACGAAACTACGATACTCAATGTTTATTACCTATTAGTACTGTTTCTTGGTACTATTGGTACTGTTTCTTGGTACTATTGGTACTTTTCTTAGTACGCCAACCCTGTCTATGTAATCGAATACAGCTAGAATGAACATGTCTTATACCAACTGAACTCATCCTCCCTGCTTGGCCATATCTATTGATCACAACAGATTTATTCGTACTGGAATGAAAAGGAACTAACCACTTTGAAATACATTAGAGTCCTAAGGAGCATTGAATACTTAGAGTTCTACAGTTATTTTCAATAGACGAGCTTGGTATGGGCGGTGGCCATGCCGTTGGCTGCAAATGGGCAATTGGATGCAAATGGGCAATTGGCTGCAAATGTCAATTGGCTGCAAATTCAACGGTTTCAATTTGAGTCTGAACAGTTTGTGCTAATCTCCTGGATGTGGCTCATATCTCATGTTATCTATATACATTATTTGAAGGTTACAAACTCGTCATAGTACTCGGTTATGGTGTAGGATCTTTGGTTTTTTATGGCTTGGACGGTTAGCCAGTAGTCGTCAAGTGACGAGTCCCGGTCCAAGCCCGCCAGGGCTGGGGCCAGGGACGAGTCCAACGGGTCTAAGCCCATTCCTACCAGCCCTGGGCCCATTTTGTCCACTTGGTCCATTTTGTCCACTTGGTCCATTTTGTCCATTTTATCCATCCCTGGCACCGCTGGCACCGCTGGCGCCACGGGATCCATCTGCCTAAACACCTGGGCCACCTCAAACTCGTCCACCCCCGCCCCCACCACGCCCTCCAACACCCCAATATTATTCACCGTAAACCCCTCCCCCACATTATCCAAGTGGACCAAGTTAATATTGTTTATCATATAATGATGAATCTTCACCGCTTTCCAGGCAAAGTAATAGTTCTGCCCCAACGCCTCAAGCAATTGCACAAAAAGATCAATTGACTTAAGGAGAAGGTGCTCAAGCTTTGTGCTGTTGTGGGCTGAAGCCCTAACTCGTACAAGGGCTGAAAGGTGGACCGTCACACACTTTTGAAGCACACAAATAGTTATAGGAATAAACGTAAGCTTAAACACTTTGGTGGCCTCGTCCGCAAGAAGAAGGGTCAAAAATGGCACGATTTTCTGGTGCACCACCTCAAAAGCCCGGACCAAATGGACCATGGCTTTGGCCCCACGGCCCTTCCGAAGGTAGTGATTGTACAAGAAAAACGACACCGACACCGAAAAGTAACTCACAAACAATAGGAACTTATAGTCATAGCTCTTATAGTACGCCATCAGCACCTTATCGTTCATTTCATGGACCAAGCCGATGTTCTGCTTGCCCAAAGAGGCAAACATTTTGTCCACAAACCCCGCAAGTTTCTTGACTTTGATGGTGCCATTGGTAAAGGCCTGGTAGCCCTCGTTGATTTGGCGGAAGGTGATACGGCGGTGGGTGGCTAGCTTTATGGCCACTCGTTCGACGTGCGGGTCGGCGGTGTTGTGGGGCCCGCTGGCGAGGTCCTGGGGGAGCTGGGTATTATAGTAAAACTTGGAAAGGTTATTAGACTCCCCATACGTAAGAAACGTATAGTAATCTTTGATACACGAATTGTACCACAAGGTTCGGTGGAGGTTATTTTGGTGCTGGTGGGCGAAGGTGGGGTCTTTGTGGAGGCCTAGGGAGTAGCCAGCTTGAAGAAGCACCGAGTTCATGACTTGGGTGTCGCCCTCGTCGCAGCCATCGCCGAACTCCGGGCCGTTGATTTGGTATTCTCGCACGAGAAGAAGGAGCTGGTACATCGGAACATTTATGTTCCCGAAAATATTGGTTTGGTTTAGACAGGTCTGGGCAAATTCAAAGTATAGCCCCAGGTTTTTCCGACAAAATGCCTGGTTTAGAAGGGGGTAAAGGAGGTTTGGGTTAGAAGGGTCGAACCCCATGTCGTTTAGTTTGATGGACTGGTAGGTGAGTCGGAGAACCATTAACAAACTGCCGAGGGTGATAAAATCGGCTTTTGTGTCGGCATTGAGTTGGATAGGACAGGTTTTGGGGCCTATGAGTTTGGTAACGGCTTCGGAGAATTCCCGTTGTTCAAAATAGGGGAATATCGCATAATGTCGCGTGAAGAAATCATGCACTAGAATCCATATCACCTCCTTATCAGGAAGAATAGCCATTACATCCTGAAGAAAAAGGTGTTTGACCCCTGCGTTTTCAGGATCCGACATGTTATTCAATTGATCCGGATGAATCTGGCTGTACTTAGTTTCATACTCAACCCGGAACTGTTTAAACTCTTCCACCGTGTCTGGTTCCACACAGTTCGGATTAAAGTGTCGGAAAATCCTATCGTCGATGGAAATTGTCGCATGCATGTCGAATAGCTGATCTAGCCTGGTAACAGAGGTTTTGTCTGCATCTAAAAACCGTAGATCATGGTTCCGCCAGATTTGGCTTAACACCGAATCAAACTTGATGGTGCCCATCCAACTCAAGGGGCCGTAACTCCGAGTGTCGGGCTCTTCGAATTCAAGCATAGCATCCTGACTTTCAAATAAATTCACTTCATCATCACTGGTATACTCATCCAAATCAGGAGCAAACGGTTCTTGTTTGAGGGTGTTTTCTAGGGAATTGAGTTTGTCGGATAGGATTGAGAGGTGTTCGAATAAGGCATTGGAGTCTTCGTTGTCAATGTCGGGAGTCTTTTCTGACACCTCTTCTGACAGGATACCATTTAAATGCACCTTTTCCGGGCCCTTCTCTGGCAGGATTGAACCCTTCCCTGGCAGGATTGATGAACCCCTTGACAGGATCTTGTGTCCGTTTGACAGAATGTCGTGTCCGTCTGACAGGATGTTGTGTCCGCTTCCATTCATCTCTTGTTTATAAAACACTTGCTGGATATCTCCAAACACACTCAGTGGGGTTAAGACAGGTGCTTTCCAGGTTTCATCAGGTTTTTCCAATTCATTGGGGTACTCACACTTGTTTCCCGATTTCTGACACGAGTTACACGGAGACTCCCGGTTACATTTGATCTTTCGCCTTCTACAGAAGGTGCACAGTATAACCTTTCTCCTTTTAGACTCCATAGTGTGGTGATTGAGTGAAGACTAATGCGCGATACTTGACTTTGAATACTTTCGGGATTGGTAGACACACGACCTTTGACATAACCACAACCACATAAGAAAGGTTGCCCTTTACTAACAGGAGCACTGTATTAACCGGATCTGTGTCTGCGTTAACACTGCATTGCATTAAAGGCTTAATATTCCGTTTCTGTATTTATACTTCTGCATGTTTCTAAATTAAGCACACGGCATTTCGCCTGCGGCTGTCAGTGATTGATCTGATAATTCTATATACAGTTTGACATTACTAACCTTACACCTGCCAAGCCTATACTAACCAGTCATAGCGAGGCTTTGGCTTAGTCAGCTTTACGACTATAGTTAATTAGTAACATCGTAACAAACATGGAACTTTAATTAACAATAGGCTAACGGAATTTAGACAAGGCTTTATAAGCAACAAACCGAGTATTGTTACCGTGTTTCCGCCTCTTCCAAATGCTATAAATACGTAGAAGATCCTGATATTCCCAGATCTAATTTGTCGTTAAAGATGGACACCAAAAGGACAGGGTCTCCGGTGGAGAGTTCGGAAAAACTCCAAGATGAAAGGGAAATTGAAACCCAACATCCGGAAGAACAGTCTGAAAGGTCTGAAAAGTCCGAACCTCAAGAACCTTTCAAATCCAGAGGGGTCAGAAGAATCGAAAATGTCAAACTCGCTATGGATAACACCAAAAACGGAACGATCATGAAATGGGTGTTTGGATTGTCCATTTTAGTATGTGCTTGGACGTATTCTCTAGATACTTCTACGACATATAATTATTCCGTGCCGGCAGTTTCTAGTTTTAACAGACACTCGATGATTTCTACTTTGGGTATAGCTACGTCGATCATTTCTGCAGTCATGAAACCTATATTGGGGAAGTTTTCCGATATCACTTCGAGACCTTTGACGTATTTTATTGTGCTTTTTTTGTATACGTTGGGATACATCATCATTGCCAGTTCGGGAACCATTAGCGCCTATGTGATAGGAGAGGTTTTTGCTTCTATTGGAGCTGCAGGGTTAGATTTCTTAAATGATGTGATTATTGGAGACTTAACCCCTCTTAAATGGAGAGGCCTTACATCTTCCATGTTATCTACTCCCTTTATTATTAATACCTGGTTTGCCGGATTAATTGTCGAAGCCATATTGGCCACCAATTGGCGATGGGGGTTTGGTATGTTTGCCATTCTCATGCCAGTAGTGCTAACTCCTGCCATTTTAGTGATGATGTATATGGAAAGAAAAGCCCAACAAACAGGGAACGTCACCATCGCTTTATCCAAATTCGATAAATCAAATCAAGAAGTTTCCAGTTATAACAGGTGGGGATATCTACTTTATAGAGGTTTGATCGAGATCGACGCTTTAGGGTTGGTGGTGCTCGGATTCGGATGGTCCTTGCTTTTATTACCGTTTTCGTTATACATTTATGCAGATGGAGGGTGGCGCAATCCTAGTATGATCGCCATGATGGTGATAGGAGGGGTGTTACTTATAGTGTATGTGGTTTACGAATTAGTATGGTGTCCGTACCCCTCCATGCCCCGCCGGATTATCTTCAACGGAACCTTTATCTGCGCCGTGATTATTGACACTTTCTATACTTTAGCAGGCAGTTTAAGAAGCACTTACTTTTCCTCGTTTGTATGGATTGTCAAGGATTGGTCCAATCAGGAATGGACTTACTTCAATAACACCTTAACTTTGGCGTTATGTGTATTCGGGGTCGTGGCCGGGATTATTCAGAGAATTACTCATCGGTATAAGTACTTGCAAATCTTTGGGTTGGCGATCAAAATTGTGGGGATGGGGATTCTTGTCCGGAATAAAGGGGCTCGTGCTAGTACTGTAGCTTTAGTGTGGGTGCAGCTTTTAATCGGGATGGGAGGTGCGTTTTCTGTGGTAGGATCGAGGGTAGCCTCCCAGGCTTCAGTTCCGCATCAGGATTTAACGTTAGTAATTGGATTACTTCAATTATGGTCCAAAATAGGAAGTGGGATCGGGTCGGCCATTGCTGCTCCTATTTGGACCTCGAAAATGCCTGATAACTTGAGAAAGTACTTACCTGATAGTGTTAGTGAAGCCCAAATCCAGACATATTTTGGGAACATTAGAACGTTAAGACAATTGGAATTTGATGATCCTATTAGGCAGGGTGCTATAACTGCATATGCAGACACAACATATTACCTTTTTGTGCCCGCATTAGCCCTCTCGTTTATTCCGTTTATTGCAGCGTTTTTCCAGACAAATTACTTTTTGGGAGACACGCAGAATGCAGTGGAAGATCAGCCGGAACAATCCGGGTTAGACGAGTTTGAGTCAGAGCCAAAGACTTGGAAGGATAAATTAGCTCATTTCTATAACCAGCCCTTATCAGGAAGGAAGAGAATGTAATAGATGTAGATAGATGTAATATGAATATATGGTTTAAAGTAGTGATACTATTGGCCAATTGTAGCCACTTATCTCCGCTTACAAATCCGCCTATGACTTGTGTCAAGCTCATCTCACTCAATATGAGGGTATGAGCCCGGGAGGGGCTTGAGCCAACAGATTCCCGGTTCGACAGGCTTGGCACCCGGGCATCAAACCAGCTGTAGGGTGAAAATTTTTTATCTAAACCATCGGGCGTGTGAACATACCTCAATACCCAATTACTAGTAATACATAGTGCTACTGCCAAACCAATTGGGAAATAGAAACGCTTAGGGATATTGTTACCTGTACTAACCCACCCCAGGTTTTAATGTGTCAAAGTCTTCGCTAATCGGACTCCTGACGATCTAACAAGACGATCTGGCCAATCGGACGATCACCGGAGAAGTAAAATCCCATCTAAGGGCTATTCCCGAGTTGGAGAGGTGTATACACACCAAAAAAATAAAATCCCTCTGCAACTGGGAGAGATCGATTAATTTCCGGATGCACATGCGGCGATGTCCTGGTTTCACGGGGCCAGCGGGGCACCGGCTCCCATGGCGTCCCGCACCCCTCCGGCATCAGGTCTGTATATTTGCCGCCGTGCGATGCAGGTGCTTCATGCAGATCCCCCTTCCTGCGCACAGATCTATCTGATAATTTGAGACAATACTAATTTATTGGCAGGCAATCGCCTTACGGGTTTCTTTTCCGGTTACTGTACTAGGAAGTGTAGCGAAGGAGAACTACAAGAAAAAAAACGACGGTTATACGTCTAGAGTATATAAATCAGAACAAATCCCAGCTATTGTCACTTGAATCATCGAAAATCAATCATGGCTAGATCTGCAAGCAGTGCAAACTCCATCGAGTCTGCTGCCCAATCCGTCCATTCTGCGCAAGTCGAATCGGGAAGCCAATCCGAAAAAGCTCAAACTGATAAATCCGAGTCAGATCTTGAAAAAAACGAAGAAGTTGACACTGAAACCAAAGAAAATGAACTTCATCTCGTGACTTCTACTGACTCATTAGAATTTGAAAAGTCTAGAGGGGTCAAAAGAATTGAAAATGTCCGGATTTTGATGGAAGATGAACATAAGGGGAGAAACATCACCATTGTGTTCTGTATTGCCCTTTTCATCATTGCGTTTGTCTACACTTTGGATTCGTCTACTACTTATAATTATGATGTTCCTGCCACTTCCAGTTTCAACAGACACTCAATGATTTCTACCGTGAATATTGCCACTTCCATTATTGCGTCTGTCATGAGACCCTTTTTAGGAAAGTTTTCCGATGTCACTTCCAGACCGCTTTGTTACATGCTCTCTTTAGGTATCTATACCGTGGGGACCGTGATCGCTGCCGCTTCTGGTAGTATATCCGCTTATGTCGTGGGTCAAGTGTTAACCACTGTGGGAACCACCGGTATTACTTATATGAACGGGCTTATTGTGGCCGATTTGACTCCTTTGAAATGGAGAGGGTTTGTCAGATCTATCTTGGCTACTCCATACATTGTTAACGTGTGGTTTGCTGGGTTAATTGTCGATGCTCTTGTGGCCACCAACTGGAGATGGGGGTTCGGGATGTTTGCCATCATCATGCCAGTAGTGGTTGCTCCTTGTGTGTGGGTGTTACAATACTACGAACACAAAGCCCAAAAGCTTATCCCAAAAGAGAATAAACCAAAGAAATCTATCACCAAAGTAGTAACCACCGCGCTTATTGAAATCGATGCGTTTGGATTACTTCTTTTGGGATTCGGATGGTCCTTGCTTTTATTGCCCTTTTCGTTATACCCTTACGCCCAAGACGGATGGAAGAACCCTAGTATTATTGCCATGGTGGTGGTAGGAGGAGTGCTCTTAATTGCCTATGTCGTATTTGAAATCAAATGGGCTCCTTTCCCTTCCATGCCTAAAAGAGTTATCTTCAACAAAACTTTCATTACTGCCGTTTTGATCGATTTTATCTACCAATTTGCTGGGGCCATCAGAAGTCAATACTTATCTTCAATCTTATTGGTCAGTAAGGACTGGACCTACCAGGAATGGACTTACTTCAACAACACCTTGACCATCTCCTTATGTTTCTTTGGGGTTGTGGCCGGTGCCATTTGTAGAATGACCCATAGATACAAATACTTACAAGTTCTTGGGTTATTTATTAAGGTTGTGGCTTATGCCATTGATCTTAGACCCCAAGGGGAAATCGCTAACACTGCCACTTTCGTCTTAGCTCAAACCTTGATTGGTATGGGGGGTGCGTTTACTGTTGTAGGAACTCAAACCTCATCTGAAGCTTCAGTTCCTCATAATGATTTGTCGCTTGTCATTGCTTTATTAGGGTTATGGTCAAGTATTGGTGCCGCTATTGGGTCCTGTGTGGCTGGTCCTATTTGGACTTCTAGAATGCCTGGCTTATTGGCGGAATTCTTACCTGATACGGTAACTCCAGAAGAAGTTATGTTGTATTATACTGATATTACTGCTTTGGCTGCTTTACCTTATGATGATCCTATTAGACAAGGAGCCATTAAAGCTTATGGGTGGATTTCTCCTTACTTGTTTGCCCCACCAGTGGCTTTGGAATTCATCTCTTTGTGTTTAGGGTTCATCCAAACTAATTATTACTTGGGTGACACTCAAAATGCTATTGAAAACCAAAATGGTAGGGATCCTACTAATCCTGAAAAAGAAAAACCAGAGAAGCCTCAAACCACCAAGGATAAGATCCTTTACTTGTTTAGTTAGGATCGGGATCGTTACTTTTTTAGGATCTACTTGTTTAGGATCTACTTGTTTAGGATCTACTTGTTTAGGATCTGTTAGGGATCGTTACTTGTTTAGGATCTGTTTAGGATCAGTGTGTATAATTAATTAATTCGCGTTTAATACTGTAAGTTTGGGTTTTGCGACATTGTGCGACATGGTCACGACATCTATTCCTTTATTTCTACTCTACACACTGTCCTACACCAACTCTATAATACACTTCCTTTATCTGTAGTTTGATCTGTCACCTTCTCGATTTGGTAGTCTCTTACCTGATCTGGCAGTCATTCCTTCACCCCTTCGGGATGAAGAGATCATCCCGTATACAATTCCCAATCCAATTCCCTAATCAACTCCAACCAATCCAAATACCTCTCTCCCCCCGGATTCCTTTCCCAATAAAGTAATATAAACTGCTTCACTCTAATCAAATTCCCTACATTATATGTTGCATATGTCTTATGCAACAACCCCAAAAACCGGCTTTGGTTATTACATGTCACATTTATCCCCACATAAAACAACGGAAATGCCAATGACGATAACAACTTTGAATCTATCAACTGACCAATCAAATCTAATCCCTTCTCAACCAATAATTGCATGTCTAAACATTTTGGATTCATCAATTTCCCATGGATCAAAAGAATAATTCTCACAGTTACCTTATAAAGTTCAAACAAGTTTAGGTAATTTATCCGATCCAAAGGAGGAAGTAAGTTTAATTGGTAGTCCAAAGGCTGGCATTCGTTTATCATGTGATCGAACTTGTTATAGAACGTTTCAAGGGTAGAAATGTCGTCATAGTTAACGGTAGCAATCCGGTCGTTTAGCATTTCTCCTAGTAACAAAATCATGGAGTTGTGACATCCTTGAAAGGGATCGATTCCGTAGTCCATATAGTTTAGACGGTACTGCTCAATCGGGAAACAGGTCCCGGTGACAAATGTCTTTGACTGGAGAATGTCGTGGTACTGGAAATTTGAAATTACCCATTTGATATCATTTGAATTATTGAAAAGTCCCAAAAGGGCACTGATTCCGCCGTTTTTATGAAGTAACCGGTAACAGTTCCGGAATATCTTATGCCAGTCGTGAGTGTCGCCCAAGCAGATCTTGATCCCCATCAAAATCAAGTGGAAACATAGTAGGATATAATAATTAAAGCTATTGTTAACATTTAATTGAGAAATCAAACTTATGGAGCTATTATAGTGTTTTCTCACCAAGGAATTATTCAACCCATTGGATTCTTTGAAAATCCCACCCCAGCAAGCTAAGGCATGAGAGATAGATTCTTCGGTAAGACTCATAGTTAAAAATGTTTTGAGGAGATAATTATTGGTGTTTTCATCAATACAAAGGAGATTACTCACTTTTTCTTCAAAGTATTGGAGGAATTGCACCCCTGCTTCGTCAAGGTAAACATTAAATGAGGACGTTACTAGGGCAAGGGGACTGGGGGTTTGGCCGGGGTTTTGTTCCGAGTCCAATTGGCCCATTTCTGGCTGGGCTAGGACAACATCTGACATTTGTGGGCCTGCGTCTATATCTGCATCTTCTGCAGCTGTATCTAATAACATTTCCACTTTGGGCACTTGCATGACTTCCATTTCGGGCATCAGTTCCAGGGCCAGCACCCGTTCCAGCACCATTCCACCTGGTGATAGTTCCATTACACCTGGCGCCAGTTCCAGTTCCCTCCTCTCTCGATACCCACAATCTAACTTCCTCTTAACACATAACCCACAAGGCACTTGCTCATCACATTTCTTCTTGCTCTTCTTACAATTCACACAAGCGTTCCGGGACCGGACATAGGACCCAAGGACTATACTGAACTTCTTGGTGCTTTTACTATTCATTCTATCATTCATGATTCATCCTTTGAGTTGTAGTATTTACGGAATTAGATGGATATTTAATCCAAAAACATAATTCCGCTAAGTCACGTGCGCGGTCACGTGCAGCGCGTATATTCCTCCCCACCAATCTCAATCTCGATCCACTGATCCCCATAATTGAACATTGCACTACTCTACTAGTCACCCCCACTAAACACTGTTCCACCCTAGTCACTGTTCCACCACTAGATACTATCATATACTTACTATAGACTATACTAGCCCATATACCATACTAAACACTAACTATATACTACTAACTATACTACTAGCTATAGTACTACCAACTATACTACTAGTGATCTAGACTCTCGATCTCACTTCCATCTCCAGTTTTAGCCCTTACACTCCCACCGTAACCACCACTAACTCCGACCGCCCCTCCTCCACTCTTCTCTACTCTCTAGTCCCCCACTCTGCTCCTCTACTCTGCCTTGTCCCTCCTCCACTCTCTGGTCCCTCGTCCTCCTCCCCCACGCCTCATTCCAGTATCCCCCACGCCTCATACTTAAGCTTTCATCTCACGCTCATACTTTACGAAAGATCTTCCCCACCGTCATTTCTCATTTCTAAGCAGCGACTGTACTTTTACTAGGACACACTAGGACACACTAGGACACACTAGGACACACTAGGACACACTAGGACACACTAGAACACTATAGTACATTATTAGGATACTATTAGTATATTTGTGTACCACTAGCACTAGCACCTACTCCTGTTGCACTACTTCCTAGCACCATTTCTCCTGGGCTAGTCATTTGTTCATGAGTAAAGACTGGAATATCAAAAATAACCCCATGGATTATAGTAACATCGATTCGATTAATAACCTTACGGGGACAACCACAAACTCCACAAACTCGTCCCATACAAACACAGGTGTGAGCGACGCCCAAATGGCCAACCAAATGGACCAAAGTCAAATGGAAATGGACCAAAGCCAAATGGAAATGGACGAAGAAACAGACACAAAGAAGAAGAGAAGTGTCAGAGCAAAGTATTCCCGGCCCTGTGACGGGTGTGCCCTCCGAAAAGTCCGGTGTGACCAAAAGAAACCCTGTTCCCGTTGTGTGGAACACAATATCCCCTGTACCGATAACCGGCTTAGAAAGAAATGTGGGCCTAAACATATTCACAAAAAGACCAGAGATTCCATCAACAACTTGAGTATGGGAAACGCCAAAATCAACACTTTGGGCAGTCACAATGAAATCTTAACCTTGGATAAGTTATTGCCGTGTTTGCAGATTTATCAAACCTGGTACTATGGGATTTGGCCCGTGCTTTCGGTGGCTCATTTGGTGTCTCGGATTGTGCAACTAAATCCTTCTAGTGATTCTACTTTAAGTAATGAAAATGCTACCAGTTACTCGTTATGTTGTGCCGTGTGTGCTGCTATTACCAGACAATTAACGTTCTTAACCACTGGGAACCCTATAGTAGGAGTTCCCCCTAATATCGACGCCAGTGAATACGCTAAAGAGTCGATTAGAGCTAGGAATTTGTATGACTATCGGCTCGAACCAAGCCACGATAATCTTCTTATTTCCTTCTTTCTTTACATTTACTATGTCAACATCAAAGGAGGCATTCAGGCCGCCATTTTGTATATGAAAGAAGCGATTTCCATTGCTCAATTGCTTGGGTTACACGATCCTAGAACTTATAGTACCAAAACCACCGCTGAGGTTCATAGATTAAGAAAAATCTACTATATGTTGTTAGTAACTGAACGGTTCATGTGTATTGAAGATAATGTTCCGGTTTGCTTGGAACCTTCAATCCCCCTTCCCTCGTTAGAAGACGAGGAGTATTCCGGGCTTTTGACCGGGTTTATTGAGCTTGTTAAGGTGTTTTCCATCCCTGATAAGAAATTCTTTGATAATTTGATCAATTATAGTAAGAAAAACCCTTCGAATTTACAGAATTTCCATAACTTATTTGCTTCTAGTGGAGCTCCTACTAGAAAATGGATTATTAACGTGCAAGCCGAGTTAAAGAAAATTGAAATTGATAACGCTTCAAGTGATACTCAAAGACTTAATATCATTCTCTCTAAGCATTGGATGAGATCTTTGGCCTGGCATATCTCTAGTCAAAATGGATTGTTAATTAAAAAGGCCAAAACTCCTGAAGAATTCTGTTTAACTAGTCAGTTCCCCATAGAAATCGCAAGGGATTTCTTAATTGGTACCGAACAATTACCGATATTTGCGTTTGAATCCAATGGGCCTGGAGTCTGTGTCAAGTTATTAGAAATTGCGTTGGCAGTGGCAGATTCTGTCAATGAATGCATTGTCAATAAGCTGGAATCGTTCACGGCCTATAACATCTTGACGTCAGTGTTCACGTTGGTTTCTAAATTCAAAAGTGATATCACCATTTCCAAAGAACTTTATAGTAAAGTCGAAAACATTGTTAACAAAAAGTCCACGGCAGTATCCCCAGTTTATACCAAAAGTTATATTCGGGAGATTAATGATGACGGAGAGTCGATTCATTCCGATGAAAGTAGTAAAGCCAATAGTGTGGACCCAGCTCATGAACCTCAAGAACACAAGGAAGTTCCGTTGGAATCTTTCCATGAAAAAGATATGATCCAATCAGAGTTTAAATACTTTGACCCATCTATTCACATTCCGTCGATAGTCCATTCGCCGAACCACTCGCCCAACTCGCCGTTCACCCAAATGCAAATGGCGTTTTCGATGTCTCCGCTGAATCAAATGAATTTTGACCAGGAGTATTTGGGGTTCCGGTTCCAGCCTGGGTCTACCCCACCAGGCCCCCAACCACAGCCACAACAGGGACAAGCACTGTCCCTGGGGCAAGCACAACCACAGGGCCAGGTCCAAGACAAAAAAGAAGACCATATCTTCCAGTCCCACCAACTGTTCCAGACCTTCCATCAAACCCTCTCCCCCTCAGCAGAACAATTGCAACAGCTAGAAATGCAATTGCAACATCAATTCAGTCAATTCCATCAAAACCAATACAAACAGTACCAATATGGAAGTCCTTCCACCGAGCTGCCTGCTGGACCTGGCAGAGGAAATGGGACTCCTGGGTTTCCTGATAACTTTAGAATGAAATCTCCTGACACGCTACTTAATGAAACCAATATGGCTCTAAAGAATGAAAAGTCCCCGAAGAAAGATTCAAATAATACTACTCAGACTCCTACCACGAATTCAGAAACCATTGGCTCTGATGAGACCATTTCAAAGTCTAATAGTAAATCCGATCCCAGTTCCAATGAGAGCAATGAAAATGGGAGCAACAATGGAAATAGTGGTGGAAGCAATGGTAATGGAAATAGTAGTAATGGAGGTAATGGAAGTAATGGAAATGGTGGTAGCCATGGAAATAGTGGAAGTAATGGAAGTGGAGGTAAGGACAGAAATGAGTCCCAAAGAGGACATGAGTCCCAAAGAGGAAATGGGTCCGATGGACCCCTGTTATTCCGAAATTATGCTCCAGGCCCTCCTACTAGTACATTCCCTGTAGATGCTAGTCCCATTACGGCAACCACTCCGAAATCAGAAATGGATAAACCATCGCTGAAACCTACCCCCAGACTGGGAGTCAAACCGTTGTTTGTAAGGAACCCAGCCCATTCGCCACGTGACAAGAAGTTTGGGTCCCCAATTTACTCAGAAGCAAGTTCGTATGCTTCGACGTATTCGGGGTCTGATTCGATTCCGGAAGAAATGAATTTTAATGAACATAGTTATTATAACCCCCACATGACCCAGAACACGTGAATTCGACATTTGACATTCGACCAAAGGGAGAATGTCAACCCCAAACATCCTGACCCCAAACACAACCTCTGGACCAGCACATGAAACAGTGGTCAATTGACCACCACAACAGTAACTGTAACAATATCAATAGTCAATAGACATCCTTTGTAAATCGTATGTGAATCGCAGAGCACAACTAAATATAGGCAGAAAATAGAGAACTACGGGGAATATATAGTACGGGGAAATAGTACGGGCAACGCAACGGGCAACGCAACGGGCAACGCAACGGGCAACGCAACGGGCAACGCAACGGGCAACAAAACACGAAATAAAGCCATGAAGAACCTACCCCACTATTCAAAGATATCTTTCCATACAATTTTCCATAAATTTTCCGAGCTTCCTAATGAGGACAGATTATGCCAATCTCAATAGTCAGCCACTGGAAATGACCAGTCAGTGGCCAGTCAGTGGCCAAGGCAATGACCAGAGGCAACTTTAAGAGACAGGGTGACTGTATGGATCATGTAGTTGTCAAAAGGGGTCTCTTTGGCTGCCCCTCTTTTGCACCACTTGCAGTCTATTCGAATTTCATCTCGGATTGTTCCTGGAATAATAAGTTGTATCTTTCCAGCCCCACACTGACAGATACTGTCCCTGTCGCCATTGTACTCCAACTAAACCATATATACTATATAGCTAGAACTAGTTAGTACTAAACATCCTTACACCAGCTTAGGAAACATCCTAACTCCCAGCTTAAGCAGTTCCCCAAGTAATCGTTCTATGACAAACTCAAATAGTACAATTCGCAAAATCCACATATTCAATGAAACCGAACACTTAGTTAACAGTAGCACTAACATTTAGAATGGTACCAGGTAGGGCCAGAGTGGTACTTAGCACCACAGTATACTAAGCAGTAGTACTAGAAAGTACTGTCTAGTCTCCTGACAAAACACCACAAACAGATCAGATCTCTACACAATACTACACTAAACACTAGCCTAACTCACAAGACGTAGTACCAGCTGGTACCACCAGAGCATTGAAAAGTCTGGCCGTCTGACCATCTGACCGTCTGGCCGTCTGGCCGTGTCATTGACTGACCATCACCTTCTCCCTCCGGTCGAAGGTAATGGTGTCGAAGGTAATAAACCGCGTCGCGCTGAAAAATTCATATCAACACACTATGACAGAACCAGACCCCGGCAACGGCGTGGTCACGTCGTCTCCTCAGCCCGAGTTGGTATGTATTCCACCGCCATCACCACCCCATCCCCCCACCGACCAGTTCTTACTAACAATTTAGACCAAAGTTCTTGATATCCCAGAAGATACTTCCACTTCCACCAATATTGCTGCTAATAGACAAAAGTACTTTGCCACCTCCGATAAGCCCCGGTTGGATATCGAAGATACCGCCAAGCGGTTCAAGTACTTGTTAGGGTTGACGGATTTGTTCAAGCATTTCATCACCGCCAAAGCTGAAAAAGATATCACCATTCAAAAGGTGTTGAAGCAGATTGAACACGATTCTCACGACAAACCTTCAACCACCAGCCACAGAGAAAGGAAAACTGAGAAGGAAGAAGATGCCGAATTGTTGAACGATGAGTTGGACACCCCTCGGATCACCGAGTTCACCGAAACCCCCAGTTATATCCATGGGAAGTTGAGACCGTATCAAATCCAAGGTTTGAATTGGTTGGTGTCTTTATATGAGAACAATCTTTCGGGGATTTTGGCCGATGAAATGGGGCTAGGTAAGACGTTACAAACCATTTCGTTTTTGGGGTACTTGAGATACTTTAAGCAAATCAATGGGCCTCATATTATCATTGTACCTAAATCCACTTTAGATAATTGGGCTAGAGAGTTTGCGAAATGGACTCCAGAAGTCAGAGTTTTGGTGATCCAAGGGGATAAAGACCACAGAAACCATTTGATCAACAAGCGATTGATGACATGCGACTTTGACGTGGTGATTTCGTCTTATGAGATTGTTATCAGAGAAAAAGCAGCCTTCAGAAAGTTCAATTGGGAATATATTATTATTGACGAGGCTCATAGAATCAAAAATGAAGAATCGTTATTATCTCAAATCATTAGAATGTTCCATTCTTCCAACCGGTTATTAATCACCGGGACTCCTTTACAAAATAATCTCCATGAGTTATGGGCCTTATTGAATTTCATATTGCCAGATGTATTTGGGGATTCGGAAGCATTTGATGAATGGTTTCAAGGTCAAGACAGTGACGATAATGAAAACTCGGTCATTCAACAATTACATAAAGTGCTTAAACCGTTTTTGTTAAGAAGAATTAAAAGTGAAGTAGAAAAATCTTTATTACCCAAAAAAGAATTGAATTTATATGTCAAGATGTCAGACATGCAAAAAAGATGGTACCAAAAGATTTTGGAAAAAGATATTGATGCTGTCAATGGAGCCAATAAGAAAGAGTCTAAGACTCGGTTGTTAAACATTGTGATGCAATTAAGAAAATGTTGTAATCATCCTTATTTATTTGAAGGAGCTGAACCTGGGCCTCCTTATACCACCGATGAACATTTGGTTTATAACGCTCAAAAAATGGTTATTTTAGATAAACTCTTGAAGAAATTCCAAAGAGAAGGGTCTAGAGTGTTGATATTTTCACAAATGAGTAGAATGTTGGATATCTTGGAAGATTATTGTATGTTCAGAGAGTATGAATACTGTAGAATTGATGGACAAACCGATCATGCTGATAGAGTGAATGCTATTGATGAGTATAATAAACCTGGGTCTTCGAAATTTGTATTTCTTTTAACCACCAGAGCTGGAGGGTTAGGGATTAATTTAACTACGGCAGATGTGGTGATCTTACTTGATTCTGATTGGAACCCTCAGGCAGATTTACAAGCCATGGATAGAGCCCATAGAATCGGTCAAACCAAACAAGTGAAAGTGTTTAGATTTGTTACTGAAAATGCCATTGAAGAAAAAGTCTTGGAAAGAGCAGCCCAAAAGTTAAGATTAGATCAATTGGTGATTCAACAAGGAAGACATGCTCCTAATATTGGGGAACAAAGTAATAAAGCTGCTTCTAAAGATGAATTATTAAATATGATTCAACATGGAGCCTCGGAAATGTTTAAAAAATCAGACACCAAAAGTCCTGATGAAGAAGAGGTAGATATTGATGATATTTTGATGAATTCTGAATCCAAAACCGCAGAATTGAACAAAAAGTATGAAAAGTTGAACTTGAATGCTTTACAGAATTTCAATAATGACGAATCAGTATATGAATGGAATGGAGAAAACTTTAAGAAGAAAGAAACTTCTACTATTACTGACATTGGCCATGCTTGGATCAATCCAGGGAAAAGAGAAAGAAAAGAAAACTATTCCATTGATATGTATTATAAAGATGTGTTGAATACAGGGGGGCCTAAAACCACCATAAAATCAGGTCCTAAACCTCCTAAACAACTTAATATCTATGACCATCAATTCTATCCTACCAAATTGCTTGAATTGATAGAGTTGGAAAAAAACTATTATAGAAAACAAATCAAGTATCAGGCTCCTTTGAAGAGCGGGTCTCCTGATACTTTAGCAGACCGGGAGTTGGAACAAAAGTTGGAACAAGAAGAAATTGATACTTCCAGACCGTTGACCGACGAAGAAAAACAATTAAAAGAACAATTATTGACCCAAGGGTTTGGCAATTGGAACCGAAGAGATTTCCAGCACTTTATTTCCTTAAATATCAAGTATGGAAGAAACTCTATTCAACTCATTGCCAATGAATTTGAAGATAAATCCATAGAAGAAGTAAGAGAATATGCCCAAGCATTCTGGAAGAAATATCAAGAAATCGATGGATACGAAAGAACCATCAACCAAATCGAAACTGGGGAAGATAAAATCATCAAGATCAAATTACAAAAAGAATCGTTGAGAAGAAAGCTCTCTCAATACAAATACCCCCTCCAAGAATTAGTGTTGAAGTATCCTCCAGCGTCTTCCAATAAGAAAGTCTGGTCCGAGGAAGAAGACCGGTACTTATTGGTCCAATTGTACCGGTTTGGAATTGATAGACCAGACATTAATGATCGGATCAAAGAAGCTATTAGAGATTCTATATTGTTCAAGTTTGATTTATTCTTCCAGTCGAGAAACACTACGGAAATAGCTAGACGGTGTCAGACTCTATTGGCGTGTGTATTAAAGGAAATGAATCCGCCGGCGATGAAGAGGTCCGAGACTCCTGATGTGGAGTCCCGGAAACGGGTGAAGAAATAGTTCTATTTAATAAATAACATAACATTCGACCGAAGGGAGAATGTAATGTAGTACTCTGAATTGACTCTGTAATGCTCTGGTGTAGACTCTGTCAATGACTCTGTGACCCTTGTAATGATATGTGACTGGTGACCCTTTGACTTGTCTGTTACTTGATTCTCCCTTCGGTCGAACCAAGTAACAGTTGTATCAGTCTCTCCATCTCCATTGGCGTATTCTGAGACAAATACCTCTCCACCACCCGCCCCTCCCTATCCACCAAAAACTTTTCAAAGTTCCACAAAACCCCCCGAAACCCCAACTTCCTGGGCCGTTCCCTCTTCAAAAATTCATACAATTCCGAGGCCTTATCACCATTTACCTCAACTTTATCCATAATCGGGAACTCCACCCCAAAATGGGCCCGTACTCCTCTGGCAATCTCGGCTGCCGGTAGCGGGTCTTCTTTGGCAAATTGATTACAAGGAAACGCTAGTATTTCTAGCCCTTGATCATGATATTTCTCATATAATTGTTGGAGTTGTCTGTACTGAGGAGTGAATCCACATAGTGAGGCCGTATTAACTATAATGAGAACCTTTCCAGAGTATTGGGAAAGGGTAATACTATTAAGATCACAATCTTTTACATTGAAATCATAAAGTGACATCCTTTATCTCTATGTCTATGTCTATAACTCTATAGTCTATTATCCAATGTCTAGTATTTAGTTCTTGTTATCTGGTATGTCTCAGTCTTAGTAAGCTCGCTAACTCTGTCTCATATCTCAAATCCCGTGAGTCAAATCACACGACAGTGAGAAAATTTTTACCAAAACAAAGGGATAAGATCACACCACAAGTACAGATACAACTCCACACAATTACAACTACACAATTAAAGAGACAAGACAACAACTGTGGCCACAAGACACAGTATATCAACACAGTATATCAACGCAATCTACACTATCTACACGATCTACTCAATCTACACAACTAAGTGCTAAAATCTATCTCCCTAGAGCAATCCGTCTACCATGTCCTTTAACGTTGACTGGAACCTTCTAGAAACAGAATCCATGGCAGAATGGACCAAGGAGCTTCTTTCTGAAACCCTCAACTCCGGCAAACGGCCCAACATCTTAGCGTCTGATATTGAAATCAAAGACTTGAAGTTTGGTAAAATCCCCCCTAGTTTTGAGATTTTGGAAATCGGGGAACTTGATAAAGATCGGTTCAGAGGGATCTTTAAAATCCATTACCAAGGTGATAGCCATATCACGTTACACACAAAGGTCCAGGCTAATCCATTAAAGATTTATGGCGATAATTTGACCGAATTAGAGAATTATATCGGAGGCTCAAGTGATTTCATAAAGCCGAAATTCCTTCTTTCCGATGACCAATTCTCCTTACCTTTGGATTTAAAATTAAGTGATATCAAATTATCCGGAATTGGAATCATTGTGTTTTCTAAGACTAAAGGGTTAACACTTGTATTTAGAAATGATCCTTTGGATTCTATTAAAGTTAGTTCTACTTTTGATATGGTTCAAGTCTTAGCTAATTTCTTACAAAAACAAATCGAATCTCAAATCAGAGAATTGTTTAGGGAAACTTTGCCTACCGTATTACACAAGTTATCGTTGAAGTATATTTCTGCTGATAATGATGCGTTTTTCAATAATTTAAATGACTTACAAGACAATCTCGCGGGAGGAACTAATAGTGATGTGGTGTTATTTGACTTGAACAATGAATTTAATAATTATTCCGTTAAGAATTTACAGAAAAACTTGAGATTATTTAATTCCAGAGAAACTTTGAATCTTAATATTCCTAAATTTAAGAATTTAATTCAAAGGTCTAATCTTGATAAGTTTAATAAGAATTTATCACCAAATTTGCTTACATCTTTAAACTTGTTAAATAATAATGTTAACCCCAGATTCATGGATAATAATACTAGTAATGGAATTCCCATTAATTTATTAACCAATAAAGATTTTGATAATGTTGAGGCGGTGATTAAGAATATTTCTAATATTCAAACAAATAATTATTACCAGAAGAGTAATAATTCGAATATTAGTTCTAAACCTAAGAGAAGAACTATAAAGTTGAAGAGTAAATCTAGTACTAGTGCTAGTACTAGTACCAGTGCCAGTACCATGGCTAGTGTTCATTCCAGTCCTAAGACTAACCAAACTGCTTTCAACCAAACAGCACTCAACTCTTCCACTTTCAATTCAGAAAGTACTTTCAATGCTAGTACTAATGGCACCAGTGGGTTGGGATTAAGTGTTGAAGATTCCCCTAAACCTTCTACTGAAAGTACTTTAATTGAAGAAACCGAAGAAATCCAACACCCAAGACCAATGAAACCAATCCATTCTCATTCTCATTTCCACAGGCACTTTGATAGCAGTTCTCCTAATAATAATTCCAATAGTTCAGTCTTAAGTGGAGTAGGAATTGGGAATAATTATTTCAACTTTACCAATAAAGAGCATTATGAACCAATATTTAACGAAAAAGCTTCCCAGGGGCCATCGACCTCACGTGACGACCTTAATGATGAAAAAATTACTTATCTTGATATAAAAACTATTAAAGATAAATTGAATGAATTGAAACAGTTGGAAATTAATAACCATAAGCATTTCTATACTGACTTGCCACCACCTTACCAGTGCTAGGCCCACCACAAGAGGTCACCAAGCTCCGCTCCAGCCACGCCCGTTCACGCCGTATTCATTTCTTGTATATATGCTAGACATTATTTATTATATTTATTGAATTCTATTTATATAATTAGCCGCGCGCACGACTTATTTGCAACCGTAACCTTCACTCTGCCGGCAGTGTCGTGAAATGCCTGACCAATCAAACAATAGAGCTGGTTATATAGTGGGTAGACCCCACTATCCCCCCAACTCTATATGTATATACCAGCTATACCAGTCTATACCAGTGTATGTTATTCTAAGAGTAATTTTTTGGCTAATTGAAGAATGAATTCCAGATCAAAGCAGCTCCTTCGGTTCACACACGCATGTTTTTTATT
Source organism: Yamadazyma atlantica (assembly GCA_030561325.1). Taxonomy (NCBI): domain Eukaryota; kingdom Fungi; phylum Ascomycota; class Pichiomycetes; order Serinales; family Debaryomycetaceae; genus Yamadazyma; species Yamadazyma atlantica. Next base: position 51,844 of record JAKTXA010000019.1, read on the forward strand.
GTTCTCAAATGAGAATGAGACGTGAAGAGTTTGTGAATCAACCCAGGCGTCACAACACACCAGAACCAATACACAACACAACTAGGCCACTAGTAGATAGAACTAAGCATGGACTTCGGAAGCTTTGATACCATATGTGAAAAAACCGCCTTACCGCTATGTTCGGTGATCGCCGCTCCAAATAATGCTACTGAGTTCAGCAGAGGAGTACTTCCAGATTGTTATGCCCGGTCAGTGGAGCTAGCTAACACGATGATCTTCCAAGTAGGGAACGCCTTCATCCATTTCGGGTCGTTGGTGGTGTTGTTGATTATTATTTTCAATGTCAGAGGCAAATATACTGCTATTGGTAGAACAGAAATGTTATTCTTTTTCTATTGTTTTATTGGGTTGATTGTCAGTACTTTAGTAGTAGATTGTGGTGTAAGTCCTCCTAGTAGTGAAAGTTATGCTTATTTTGTGTCAGTCCAACTAGGATTGGCCAGTTCATGTTGTATTTCTTTGCTATATAATGGGATGTTATGCTTTCAATTCTGGGAAGATGGGTCCCGAAAGTCCATGTGGATCTTAAGATTGTTAGCCACCGGTTGGTTTGTGGTGAATTTCTTTATCTCTTTATTCACATTTAAAAATTGGACTAGTTCCTTAGATAATTCCCATACTTTAGCATTATTTGTGGTAAGTTATGTGTTAAATGCGTTGATATTATTTGTATATGTGGTGAGTCAAGTGGTGTTGGTGTTATTTGCATTGGATTCTTATTGGCCTTTGGGAGCTATATGTCTTGGACTCTTCTTCTTTTGTGCTGGTCAAGTGATTACTTATGCTTTTAGTGAAGATGTTTGTAAGGGAGCAGCCCATTATATTGATGGGTTGTTTTGTGGAACCATTTGCAACTTGTTTACGGTGATGATGATATATAAGTTTTGGGATATGATAACTACCGATGATTTGGAGTTTTCGGTGGCTACAATGGAAAATGGAGTACAGGCATTTGGAGATGATGAGAAGAGAAAGAGTGTGTTCTTTAACTAGGCAGGACAGGCCGCCAGGCCTGGACTGGACGGAAATAGACCCGGTACCTTTCTACTGATATGGTACCACTGGCACAGCACGGTCCTAGCACGGTCCTAGCACGCACTGGCGGTACTAGCGTACCGTTCAGTGTGTTAATGTATAGAAATGTATGATCACTATAAATAGACGCGAAAGTGTGTCCACCCCATATAGGAGAACGAAATCAACTAACAACATCAACACATCACCCGCCATGGCCGAAGAACGGATGTTAGACCAAGAGCGGATCACCAAGATCCTCAACAGTGACGCCAGCTTGGACTTACTTTTGACCCGGTTGAAGAAAAGTCTCACCACCGGCGAAGAGTTTGCCAAATATATTAAGAAAAAGGCTATAATAGAAGATGACCATTACGCTCAACTTAAGAAGTTTGGCGGACAATCCAGAGCTGCTTTAAAGAATCCTATGAAGTTGAAGAACGACTCGTTCAGCAGAACCTTGGACCTGATCATTGAGTTTGATGAAAAGTTGTATAACGTGGGGTCTTCTTATGTTACAGCTTTGAATGTTATGTATGATGAATTGAATTCTTTAATCGCTACCGTCACCAGATCTAGAAAAACTATCAAAGACGACGGGAAGAGAAGAGAAAAAGACTGTCAAGATTCCATCCTGGCTGCTGACAAAGCCAAGCAGAAATACTACCATTTATGTGATGATTTGGATAAGTTAAAGAATGGAGACCCCAAGAAATCGTTTTCGTTGAAGAACAAATCGTATGAGCAACAAGAAGATGACTTACAACGGAAAGTGGATTTGGCAGATCAAGAATATCGCTCTAAAGTCACCACTTGTAAGAAATTAAAAGACGAAATTTTGATGGTTTACCGGCCCGATCACGCCAAAAAATTAAAGAATTTGGTGCTAGAAATGGATATTGCCATGAACGTACAATTGCAGAAGTTGGCTACCTGGAATGAGACGTTGGTGATGAATTCTGGGGTGTTGATTTCGCCTTTAAGTAATGATAAACCTAGTATGAAAGAATTGGCTAGTTCGGTAGAAAATGAAAAAGACCTTTATAATTATCTTATTACCCATGAAAAAGAGTTTGCTGGCAACAGATCGTTGTTAACTCCTATAGATTATAAAGTTCATCCTTCCTTGGCCAAATATCAACCTCAAAAGAGCACCAAGCCATTTTTAAACAATACCAGTGCAAAGAATTCTGACTCTACCATGAGCAATATGAACCAATCTCAGCCTCCACATCAAGAGTCGTTTAATACCAGCACCTCCCTGACGAATTTCAATGATAGTACTGTTTCTGACAATAAAAATATCACTTCAGGATCCCTGTCAAATGGTAATGTTGAAAACCAAACCAATTTCTCTTATAGTTCTTTGGACCCCGCTTCTCAACCAAATACTCCTGAACTTAATGGGGCCAAATCTTTAAGTCAAATGAGTGCAACCACAACCACCAATAACTATAGTCAGCCAACATTTGGAGCATCAATTGAAGACGTGATTCAGTTTGCCGGGATCGATAATGTTCCTTTGGTGGTCAAAAGATGTATTGAAGTGATTGAAACCTATGGGTTGGATTTAGAAGGGATTTATAGGAAAAGTGGTAATGTTACGGTGGTGCAAAACTTGCGAGAATCCATTGATCAGAAATTCACCAATTATTTAATGGTGGGGAATAATATCGACCCTACTAATGTGATTGATACTGACATTTATTGTATTGCTTCATTATTAAAGTTGTACTTTTCCAGTTTACCCGAACCATTACTTACAGAAGAATATTACCAATCGTTTACTGAAACTGTCAAGTCATTGGATGAGAATTTCATTGCCAAAAAATTACATCATTTAGTATATAATCTACCGGATGGAGCTTATTTCACCTTGAGAGCATTGATTTTCCACTTGAATGCCGTGGCTGCTAAAGCAGATGAAAATAGAATGTCGATGAAGAATCTTGCCATTATTTGGGGGCCTGTGGTGTTAAATGACAATTCCATGAATCCTCAAGACTTGAGCTACAAGAGTAAGGTTATTGAGGAGTTGATGTTGATCGCCAATGAGATCTTTGATACTGAAGAGTAGATTAGTGTAATACATGATTAGAACTAGAGCCTGTACCGTGAGCCTTGTAATGTCGCTACGTAAATGTTGCTACTGCTACCTAAATTTGAAACTGGATAAATATACTATTATACAATACAATACAACTAAAGAATGGACCCAGGTCCAAGTGGCCGTGGCCTCGTGCTAGCACTCGCCCTAGTACCAGCCTAGTACATTAGATGAAAGTCCTTGGGCTTTGTTTTCTCTGGTAAGTTAAATTTCGGAGGTTTTGTCACTCGATTATGTTTAAGCTTATAATTATACCCCTCTTTCTCTGGTGGTGGTTTTGAAATCTCTTCTTCTTCCTCCTTTTTCAACATCTTTTCATAATCTTCATCGCTAATTCCTTCTTTTCTCCGCTTAATATCTTTCAATTCCCGTTTAATATCAGCATGGAAACTAGGGGAATCTATGATCTTTGCTTGGATGTCTCGGTCCACAATACTCAAGATACTCGAGTCTTTGGTGGTGTGTTCACTGATGATTTCTCCTTGGATCAACGCCCCCATCTTTCCTCTGTTCTTTATGAGAATCGACGGGTCATTTTTGACTTTGTTCTCTACCATTAGCTTTAGTTTCAAGAGGAGATTTGTATGGGTTTGGGAGGCTTTGAAGTCTTGAAGAAGTTTTCGCCGCTGGTTATCGAACGTTCCGTTCTTCTTGTACACGCTGGTAAGGTCTTTGGGGTTTGTTTCTGACATCCTGACACTACTGAGCTGAATGTATCAATTAAACTGATATGAGAAACACAAACTATGAGAAAGATATGAGGATTTGAGACTGAGGATTTGTAACTAAAGCGCGCCATAGTTAAGGCTCTAGATAGCATATATTATCACTTATCACTTGATTACTTGATTGTTCTAGATCTCATTGTCTAGTGTCTAGTGTTGTGTCTAGCGTTGTGTCTAATTTTGTGCCTAGTCCTATCAAAATGGACAAACCCACGGCCGAAATCCTTAACTTTAGCCTGAATCTCAGTGATAGTATTCCCGTCCCGTCCCATCTTTCTCAAGCTAGATCCAGATCAGATAGTTCCACTAAACCCAATGTCAAACGACCCAAACCCAATGGCAGCCGCAAAGACGAAGGCCATTCCCTCAAACAACTCCAAATCGCCAGGGCTTTTGTGGATGAGGTTATTGAGCTAGTCCTCAACTCAAATCCCTTAAAGTATGGATACGGGTTTTATTACCAGAAAGTAGAGTCCATTTGTAAGTACAAACACGCAGAACAATCCCGGCTCGGGGACCATTTGAAGGATCGGATCGAGTTCCAGTTTTATGACTCCGTGAAGCCGGCAGTGGTCCAGCTCTGTCATGATCCTCTGGTACTGGTGAGCCAGTTTGTGGCGAAGTACCTAGAGATATACCAGGATTGGGAGTTCAAATTACGGGTTTTGGGCAAACTCTTTTTATATATCGACAGAAGCTATCTCCTCCAACACCCCAATAAAAAAGTTATATTGGAATTGGGGCTTGATTTATTTATTACAAACTTATTGGTGGATCCCATAGAAGAAGCAGATATCACCATTATTAAATATACTCAATTCCTCGAGGAGTACCAACTACAACCAGACCATGCTGAGTCAGATACACAATTGCTTGAGTCGCTTTCTCGGATTTTGATCAAGTTAAACTTCAATAACCGCATAAAACTCAATGTTTCGGTAACAAATCTGGTAATAAAACTATTTAACAAGTTCAAAACCATTTGGATTAAAGATCCTTCCACGTATATTCATAAAAGTCTTAGTAAGATATCAGAAATCATCACATTTTTCAAGCAATGTGGCCAGTCCAAGCCGTTCTGTGAATCTCTTTTGATGAGATTGAAGTGGGAATTGATTTTCACCGACTTTAATCAAACCATCCAGGCTTGTTTGCCATACATGTTGAAGCCTGAGAATGAAAAACAGCTTGTGATGGTGTATCGGTTCTGTAAGAATAGCTACAAGGACTATTCATTTGATTCGATGCTGATATTCATTAGTGAATGGGGGAAGTTAATTATCTCCCACATAACTGCTGCTATTCAAGCATTCAATGAAAATGACCCCACTGGTCCCAAAACCATTATTCCAACGTTGGTGAAGCTTAATGAAGATTTTAATCGAGTGGTGGTTGAACGGTTTGAAAATAATACTAAATTTGAGTTTGAAATCCGTAATGCCTTTAGTAAAGCTTTAAACACCACCAACAAGAAAACCCATTCTTTTATCACCTCCCAACTTTGTAAGTATGTGGAAGGATATTTCCGGGCCAAAAAGTCTTCTCCAATCACATTCAAGCAGTTTGAAACTGATTTCTTGATAATATTCAAATACTTGACCAATAAAAACGATTTCATAATCATCTACAAAAGAGAATTATCAAAACGGTTATTGTTAAGTAGGAACGTGCAAATGGAGTTGGAGAAACAATTGGCAGATTCTATGGTGAATATTGTAGGAGAAACCGACGATTCTATGGGATTAGGAGTTATGTTCAGAGATTTGGCTGTTTCTCAACAGAAATATAATTCCCTTACAACCCAATTACATTCCCCAATAGAGTTCCAGCCTTTAATCTTGGAACAAAAACATTGGCCTGAGATCCCAAAACAATCTGGTTCCCTTATCCTACCAGCTAAATTCACTAATTTACTCGAAGGATTTAACACAATCTACAAAGAAATGGATGACAAGTCAAAGAACCACCGCTTGGACTGGGACAATTACCAACTCCATCAATTGAGTATCGTAGCTCATTTCGAGTCTGGAGAGTATGAACTTCAACTCAATTTACTCCAAGCAACAGTCATTGACTTATTCAATGAAAAAGATCAGGTGACCAGTGAAGAGATTATGGCCAAAACCAATATGGATCCAAGGCTTTTAAAGCGGATCCTTCATTCCTTAACAGAAAAGTATAAGATCTTAGAGCAAAAGAATGACGTGATCTCCTTCAACAAAAGTTTCAGTGATAAATCCAAAAAGTTAAGAATCCCTGTCCCTAGAACTATAGATAGAGAGGCTCCAGTTGAAGAGAAACAGATTGTGAAGAACCGAGACTTGGAGATTCGGGGAGCCATTATCCGGATCATTAAACCCGAAACCAAGATTTTGTATACGGATTTAATTACCAAAACGTTGGTTAAAGCCAATGAAGCTGGACGGGGGGCTATTGCCATTCAAGATATTAAGGCTAGTATTGAGTATTTGATCCAGAACGAGTTTATATCACGAGATCACGATCACAAGACCTTGACCTATGTTCCATAACTAATAGTACTAGGAGTATTTACATTACTAGTGGTATAATAGACTAGCATATGAGAGTCTAGTCTATTCAGGAGCTACGCAGTGGTGTCTAGTAATTAGTATGTATTGAGTTCTAGCGTATTAATATATAAAGATTACACTGGAACATCTTCAGGATCTGGGTTGTACACCCAATGTTCTCCAGCAATAGGAATCTTCTTGTAGAAGGTGTTTTGGAATAATGGGACTCCTTCGGTGAAGGTAGCAATTCCACCGGCGGCAGCACCACCCCAAAAGATGAAGTTTGGAATGTAGGTTCTGACGACTGGGGCGTTGAGTCCCATAAGATTGGCAACGGACTTGTAGGCTGGACCTTTGATGTACTAGAGGTGTTAGTAGCGGTATTGCGATAGATGGGCTGGTCGGCCGGTGCTAACTGTGGACCTAGATGGCGGTGTTACATACTGAAACCATTGTTACTGTTAGTATTAATTGAGATTTGGGTTAATGTCATTGGCCGTTTTTCTCATTAAAGTAGTGCGCGGCACAATACTAGTTCTACTACAATATAACTAAATACTATGGCCCTAGAACTATGGCATGGTACTGGCCTGGCACTGGAACTAGAACTAGAACTAGAGCTGGCGTGGAATGGCACTCGTACTGAAATGACACTGGTCCTGGTCCTAAAAGTCTACAATCTCTGGACTAGCCCAGCAAGCTGGACTAATCCCTAGTCTGGTTATACTGTATGTTTATTAAATATACAATGCAGCCTAACAGGCATCTGGTTGAGACAAAATGAAATCAATAGTTTGTCCCACAGTCTTTAACGAATCAGCTTCATTATCAGGAATTTGAATGTTAAATTCATGTTCTAATTCCATCACAACTTCTACCACATCCAAAGAATCCAATCCCAAATCTTGAATGAATGATGACTCTTCAGTAATAGTCTTACCAGAGCTTCCGACTTTTTCATTACCTTCTAATAATTCCAAGATTCTTTCTTTGGCTATGTCTCTAGTTAATTCTGGAAATGAGGAATAACATCTGATGGCTTGAAGTCTTGGGGCAGCCGACACGAGTTTGGTGGCAGTGGGCACGGCTCTGGACCCGTATTGGATGCTAGAACGGAGTCCGGACGTAACTCCAGTGGTTCTGATAAGATTGTTTCTAAGGACTGATCTGAACATGTTAGTTATGTTATATATAAGCGAATTCTTGATGTTCTTATTGGCTTCGCGGTGAAGTTACCCGGACAGAGTGGAGCTGGTAGTACTGATTTAACACCAGTACCCTAGCACCACTAGTACCACTAGTACCACCATTTCTACAGAAAAGGACCTAGAATTAGTTCCACTACAGCTAGAAGTCCATACTAACCCAATTCCCTCTCATACCCTAATCCTACCCCACTCCATACTTCTCTCATACTAAATCCTCTAAGGTCGTGTGGCTGCCTCGCGATGAAATTTTTCACAAAGTCAAATCTATTCACAAAGCACCAGACCATGTACAAATCCCTATGGAACGGTCTTAGATTGGCCAAACCAACTGCCGGTGCAAACACACGGTACCTTCAAAGCATAAAATCCAATATCCCTACCACTTCCGGGTTATTAGCATCATTTAACCTGCTCACCCTCAAACAATCCACATTTGATACTCAAAAACGGTATGCTACTTTAAACCAAATCAAAAGAGGCAAACAAGGTAAACCTGATAAACCATATAGTCCAGCGGCCCCCCATTTGGGAGCAAACCCCTTTAAAAAGGGAGTGGTATTAAGAGTTATGATTGTAAAACCAAAGAAACCAAATTCAGCTCAAAGAAAATGTTGTAGAGTAAGGTTAACCAATGGGAATGTAGTCTCAGCTTTAATACCTGGGGAAGGTCATAATTTACAGGAACATCATGTGGTTTTAGTAAGAGGAGGGAAAGTCCAAGATTTGCCGGGGGTTAACTACCGGTTAGTTAGAGGAGCTTATGATTTAAGTGGAGTTGCCAATAGATTAACATCTAGATCTAAATATGGGGTTAAAAAACCTCAACAATAATGTAAATAGAATACACACCTACAACATACAAGTATATTCACTATCTAACTTCAAATCTTCTACCACTGGCAGTCTTTCTGTTTTCAATTAATTTCCCTTCATTATCGACATTTTCTGGTTTGGCTCTATTCAAAACCTTCAAAAACTCTTTCACTCTGAATCTCATTCTTGAGTGCATGTATGCCTTGGCACATTTGATATGATAATGAAAGTAGTTTCTAAAGAATTGAATATGAGAAATACAATTATCTCTCCGGTCTCCCTTGGTTAAATGTCTTGGAAACAACACAAATGTCACATACCCTTTATTATCATTTGACCGATGGTTCACCACTTTTTGAATATCCAAGGGAGGTTCATTATGAGAATATAACACTTGAGGTGCCGTTTGAACCGATCTTCTTCTAGCATCAACAAATTCTTGTAAGAAAACCTTCCCGAAAATCTTATCAGTTTCATCTTTAAAAATAGTGGAGAACACCACCGTGACTCTATCAAAAGATGGTTTGATATAAATACTTTCATCTAGTCCTCTATAGTTAATAGTCAATATAGATTCGTCATTTAATTCTTGTTTCACTTCTTCAGAATAAACGTTAGCATTAGCGTACTTTTGACTCAATTCATCGTACCGATCAAAAGCTTGTTCGAAAGGAGCCGCAATACAGTTTCTCTTTAAATTGGCCACTTCACTAATCAAAGACTCTTTAAACTCGTCTGATTGGCTCTTCAACGCTTCCAAGTCCAATACAAACGAATAGTTGAAATTGGGTTCCGCCTCGGTGCTGCTAAGATAGGGCTGGAACCCTTGGTACTTGGTGCTTAAGTACTGTTCGATCTTGTAGTTCATCAAATCATCCCAACACTTGACGTAGATAGAAATGGTAATCAAGTGTTTGGTTTCTGGTAAATTAGAAACATGGTAAGTGGTGAAATCGAAATCGGTAAAGATCCGTTCCACGCTCTTCAACCCGTCAATGTCAGTGTTGACAAAGTCGGTGACGGTTTTCTGTAACAACAAGTTGTGTTGCTCGATCTGTAACATTGTCAATTGGTGTTCAATTGGTGTTGCTGACCCCTTCGTTGTCCAGTGCGATTTTGAGACTGACTGCGATTTCTATGAGACTGAGATTTTACTATGAGATTTTAGTATGAGGCACAATATGAGATTTTAGTATGAGAGAACTATGAGAGAACATGAGTCTACACTATACTGGTACTATGATGTCATTACTACAGGATCAGATATATACATATATACAATAGTCACTATGGCCGGTTCACAAAACTTCGGTTGTTATTGAAAAGTCCTCCTCTATGTAAAGCAGGAGCCTTAACTTTACCCTTAAGTATAGAACTGACATTTTCTTTAGGTTTATTAGTATTGGTGTTACTACTCATTTTACTGTCAAGTTCTAATTGGTTGATTCTGTCCTTGATGTAATGTTCAAACTCGGTGATTGGTTGGTCTCTATAAGCCGTCAACCAAGGATGGGTTAATAACGTCTGATAATTAGGTCTTAAATCAGGATTTTTATTTAAACATGATTTAACAAACACTTGTGCTTCCCGGGAAAAAAGTTTGGAATCCAATTTGGGTGGTTCTCCATCAACCATAGCACTTAATTGGGAAAAAATATTATTATAAGTTTCAGCAGGATATGGATAATTACCTTTGGCGATTTCTAATATAGTTAATCCAAGAGACCAAATATCAGATTGTACCGAATAGGTACTATCATCAGGATTAAGACTTTTAATTCTTTCTGGTGCCATATAACTTTGACATCCAATATTAGTCTTAGCTAATGAAGCCACTAAATTCCCACTAACTCCAAAATCAACCAATTTAACCTTCCCACTACTATTCACCAAAATATTCGTAGGTTTAACATCTCTATGAATAATGTTATGATTATCTTTTAATTCTTTTAATCCTCTAATGACAGATTCACTTATATGGGCTAAAAACCGTTCATTCTTAATCCCCACATCTTTTTCATAAATTTTATCTAAGGACCCTCCTTCCATTAATTCCATGCACATATAAACCGCTCCTTCCACAAAGAATGCCCCATAGAAATCAACGATATAAGGAGAATGACATTTATGTAAAACTTCCAATTCCATTAAAATCTGAGTGAATTTGGATTCATCCAATTCTAATCGAACTTCTTTCATAGCCATTAATGCTCCAGTGGGTTTATGTAGAACTTTTGAAACCATCCCATAATTCCCTCTTCCGATTTCTTCTATAAACTGTAATTGATCCAATGAAATATGAAATGAGGTTCCAGAAGAAAAATCAATTCCTTTGGAATGTAAAGATGCTTTCCCAGTAAAGTTCAATGACCCGGATTTAATATCCACATACTTGGAATAATTAGCAAATAATCCTTGTAATTGAGGTTTGGTTTCATTAGCTGGAGTGTTATTATCTTGAGGACTATTCGTATCACTATTCACCCCACTAAGATTTAAACTAAGATTAGGTTTAGAATCTTTTCCAGTACCCCGTTCATTATTAGATGAAACACTTGGGGTACGATTTACGTTATTATTGGTTTGATTATCAATAGTGTCAGATAAATTCAACTTGAAATTTGGTTTCCGTCTCCGTTCGGATAATCTTCTAGATAACTCACCAGTAGAACCTAAGATATTTGGTTTTTCATCATTCAAGTTAAGGGGTGGACTCAAAGAGCCCGGGGATTTATTGTTATTCAACTCAGAAATGTTCATCTTCAACCCGCCTCTTCTTTGAGATAATGAAGGTTTTTTGGATAATTCCGTAGTGGAATTCGAGTTTGAATTTGGATTGGATGTTGGGGTGGAAGTTGGGGTAGAATTGACAGTGGAAGGAGGATTTGATAATGTGTTTTTCCCCGTATTAAAGTTACCTATAGTCTGTAAAGCCGGGTCGAAATTGCCGGTAATTGGATCTTCATCTTCAGGAGTCTGGGAATTACTGATATTGTCCAGGGTATGACGAGGTTTAAACGAACCCGGGTCGTTGCCTCGTATGGTTGTATTGGATGAGGTATTGGAAGACGTAGAAGTAGACTCAGTAGCATCATTACTTGACAATGACCGCATCTGTTGATGGGGCAAAGGCGGTAAGTTTTTATCAAACGCCAGGAGATGGGTATCTGACTTGACTAATTCATCATCAATGTTATTACTAACTTTATTAGTTCTCTTTTGTTGAAACGCCAATATACGGGCTTGAATATCTGAATTTAATTGTGTATGGCCTCCGATAGATACTCCAGGAGAAGACATTCCCGAAGACATTCCTTGGATGGAATCATGTTTCAACCGAGGCGAATGATCATTGGAATGATTGGGAGTTGACTTGAGAGATACATTATTCATGGACCTATTCAAATCGGTTTCATCCCTTGATTTGTCCAGGGTGGGTCTAGAGTCCAGGGACTTTCTCGAAAGATTGTCAGACATAATGACTAATGAAAAATGCTATGATTTGTTGGTGCTACTAATCATCAAAGGAATGGATACCAAATGAGTGGCTCGGAGGGAATGAGACAATTCAAGTGGGCAACGTGATAAAATGGATCGAATGAAATAGATCTAGGTGATATATCACTAAAGGCGGTTTGAGTAGCAAAGATATATATACCCACACAACAGCACCCTTAAGCAATTAACAAAATCTCAAACACTCTTATTGGTACAAGCACTCACGAAACCCAAAGTAATATGAGACAAGAAATTAACCACTAGTTAAATTAGTTCTAACTAGGTAAAGCAATCAAAGGTAGTACTATATATATCCCTCTTGGTTACTAATTCTCGCGAATAAATCTGGAAACTAGTCCAGGCACACGCACGACTTTTCGATCTGAGGAAGAGACGAAAATTCCACCACCAAGCAAGTTGTAAAGGGGTAAAGAAAGAGAAGGAAATTGAAATGATATAAATAGTAAGCCGTTGATTATGCTGGCAAGAGCCATACAGTATGCATGGAAAATATAATTGACTCCGAACAAAGGAATGGCAAAATGTAAAGGAGTTATTATAAATAGAATGAGATTTATAAATAGAAAGTAGAAAAGGCGCATATGAGATCCGAGTCCAATAAGATTTCGACCTGAATGGACCTGACGTATTTTGGCAACAACCAAAACAGGTTAACCCAATTGGGGTTACAATGGTTAGGGTTTAGGTTTAATAGGAGAGGTTAATTTAGGTTAGGATAATCCGGAATATCCCTCAAATCAGGCCATTCTAGGGCTACGAAGTACTTTAGCACTATGGAACTATTCCAGTACTATGTACCATCATTTCCAGCACCATGGTACTATTCCAGTGCCATGCCTCGCCCGTGGGTCAGTTCCTGTCACTCTAGCTGCTCCTTCAAATTGGCATTTGCGCTTCCGGGAATTATTATTTAATTGGCCGGCTTCATACATATAACTTACGAGAATGCATTGATGATCATTGGTAATGCCGTATGCCAGGGTACCCCGCGTACTAATCGTAATCTATCGTACTTTGTTCCATTAACCTTACAAACAATAGGCTGTAGACGAACACTTCAAACACTACAACCTCAAACACTACAACACCACAAACACCACAGCTGTGACAAACCTTGACAAATCTTGACAGTTGACTCGGCACTGGAGCACTGCTACAATTATTCATTCACTGTATGGAAGGTCATCGTATTGCCTAACTGAGCCCCAGCATTACATCATCGCATTTAGAGATTTCGGGTCCTAACCGGGCGGTCCTCAAAGGGCCCGTCTCCGGAGCGGCCCTTGAAGCCTTCGCGTTTTGTGATCGCGTATAATAACGACTTGTCTCCTATGAAGTATGAATCACTTCACCTTCAGATCAATAATTATGATTCGTACCAACTGCCGGGCCTGGCACTCGACCACATAGCCCCCCAGGCGGTCCAGGTGCCGGTGATCCGGGTCTATGGGTCGCTAGTGTTCCAGCATCAACACGTAAAGATGAGTTATCCCGCGTTGATCCATATCCATAACGTGTATCCTTATTGCTATGTGAGCTGTGATTATGAGTTTATTAAGGGGTTTTCGGGGGAGAAGTTGGAGCGGCACGTGATGGAGATCACCAATCATTTGGAGGTATCCATGGCGGCGGCTTTTAGGGGTAGAGGGGACGAGAAGGAGGACGAGGATTTAGGTCCAACTGGCACTGGAACTGGAACTGGAACTGTCCCAGGCCCTGGCGGCCCTGGGAAACGCTTCATCGCTAACATATTCCTCTGTAAAGCTGTCCCCATCTACGGCTACAGAGTGGGCTATAAGCTCTACTATAAAGTCAACTTCCTTTCCCCACTATACAAATCTCGGTTCACCAATCTCTTCAATGACGCCAAAATTGACCTTTCCTCCTTCAGTGGCCCGAAGTACAAGCCCGAGATCTTTGAAAGCCATATTCCTTACATATCCCAATTCCTAACTGACTATAACTTATTCAGTTGCAACTGGCTCATTTTTGATAACTGTTATTTCCGAACTCCTATCGTCAACCATAACCACAACCTTTCTACCACCGCATACCTCGCGTTGAAACAATACCTTACGCCTCATCTAAACCAGAATGTGTTGGGGATGAAGTTTGAACGAATGGGAAAGTCGATTTTGGAATTTGATCTTAAGTCAAACCAGATTCTTAATAGGAGAGAACTTGTGGAGAAGCGTTCGCCAATCGATTTTGGGCAAAGTCACGGTGCTACCAGTGCCCCAGGCTCTGGTACTATGACTGGTGCCACTGGCCCCAGTCCCTTGGACGTAAACCTCTCGTCCATAAACTTGATTGTCAAAGAACTAGCGTACCAATCTACCTCCAACGGACTACAGTACAAGTTTGATCCTTCGGTGATGGAGAATGATTTATGGGACAAAGCACGTACTGAATGGAACAATCAGTTAGAGCTCAGTAAATTGTTGAGCTATTCAATAAAGTTGACTACTCCTATTTCTGATGGTAATATTCCTGGTTATTATAACAAATTCGTCAAGACATTTAACGAGAGGTTGGATAAATTTCCTACTAGTTTTGGGGTTACTGACATTGAAATGTTCCATCGTAGTTCTAATCTTCTTGTGAGTGACCTTTATACTTACGGAGATGTAGATGAGCTTTTTTTGGAACATTCTGGGTCATTTGTGAGCTCTAATGGTAGTCAGTGGGTGACTCAGGCACTTCTGAAGGATACTAGTACTGTTGGTGCTAGTGCTGGCACTAGCACTAATGGAACTGACACTAATATCAACGAAGCTGACACTAACAGTGGCCCTGAGTTGGAACCTGATCCCGAATCACAAAATGAAAGTGAAGACCACCCAGACGTTCCACCAGATCCAGCCATTCCTCTGGACCCAGAGCCACTGGACCCAGAAATAGAAGACTCTTTTGATGGTATGGATAGCCAGTTCCTTCAAGACCTTACTCAAAAGACCCAAAAGACCAATACAACCACAAGCTCAGAGGACCTTTCCAAGGAAGCAATTTTAAGCGAGCTAGACACGCTAGGAATAGTCAAAATCAACTATAAAGATCCTTACTTTGATAATATCGCTGACCTCCCCCCAAAACCATTGGTATTTGCTAATAAACGTATAAAAGTCCTGGTAGACTCTCCAGAAACCCTTCCGTATCTTCCTATGGAAAAAGGTCCTGGAATCTCAGAAGAAATCAAAAAGGAAAGGAACACTCTCAACGAACTAGTGACCTGGGAGTATATGAACCCCCCACCGTCCAAACAAGACGTTCTAGTATCATTCAACCAAGAACAAGCCAGAATTCAAAAAGCTTTCAAGTTCAAATCCCAGCTCGAATTACCGGTTTCCAAATCAAATGACTTCAAGTTCAGCATCAACGATTCTGTGAATCGAAGACCAGACAAGTTCATCCAACTCACCAATATGTTGATGGAAATACATGTGAATACTTCCCACCACCATCTCTTGCCTAATTCTAGCAGAGATCAGGTGTCTATTATCTTCTACAAGTTTATAGATGCCAATGAGATGTTCCGTGATACTCCCAAGGTAGGCGTCTTGATCAACCGCAGCAGCTTTGAAAGTGGTGATATTGAGTTACTCCAAGATATGCTTCCCGAAGTTCATTTGAAAATCCTTGACAATGAATTTGCAGTCATCAATACCTTGTTGGAAACCGTAGAACGGTTCGATCCAGATATCTTGTCCGGATATGAGATCAACTCGTTGTCGTGGGGTTATTTAATAGAACGGTACCGGAAGATGTGGAATATTAATCTTCTCCAAGAGCTTAGTCGAGCCAAGCTCAAAAACCTGGGGAAATTTGGCGACAGATGGGGCTATACTCATACGACGAATTTCCGGATTGTGGGCCGGTTTACGCTAAATATATGGCGAGTTCTCCGCCGAGATTCAACCCTAAATAACTATAGCTTTGAGAACTGCTGCTACCATTTCTACCACCATACGTTTCCCAAGTTTCTGAACTATGAACTCACCAAGTTTCTCTCAGGTACCTTCAGTCTCAAATTGTTCGGGTTGTACCACTACTTGAACAAGATCCAAGTAGAAGAGTTTTTCATTAATTCTCAGGACTTAATTGGCAAGAATGTGGAAATGTCTCGACTTATTGGTATAGACTTTAACTCTAACTTCTACAGAGGATCCCAGTTTAAAGTGGAGTCTATACTTTCAAGACTTTGTAAGGCAGAAAACTACCTACTCAATTCTCCCTCGAAACTTCAGGTTCATTATATGAAACCACTCCAACAAATCCCGTTGATTATGGAGCCTGAATCGAATTTCTATAAATCTCCATTGGTGGTGTTAGACTTTCAGAGTTTATATCCTTCCATAATGATTGCTTATAACTACTGCTACTCCACTTTATTGTGTAGACTTAGCGAGTTCAATCCTCACAAGAATCCTATAGGATACTTGAAACATCACCAGCTTCTGCCAATGCTTATAGACTTTCTCCATAAGAATAATGGGGTGACGATCTCCCCCAATGGCCTTGTATTTGTGAATACTAAGTTTCGGAAATCAATGCTTGCAAAGATGTTACAAGAGATCTTATCAGTACGGATCAACATTAAGCATTTCTTGAAATCTGCCCATCAGATCCAAAACCCAGAACTATTTAAAGTGTTTGATTCCCGACAATTGGCACTAAAATTGATTGCAAATGTCACTTATGGGTATTCTTCTGCTACTTTCAGTGGCCGGATGCCCAATTCTGATATCGCTGATGCCATTGTGGCTACCGGGAGAGAAATCTTGACGAAATCAATTGATATGATTCAACTGAGTGGGGTTGGGGCAAAAGTGGTTTATGGTGATACTGACTCGTTATTTGTATATTTACCAGGGAAGTCCCGAGAAGAGTCATTTAAAATCGGAGAAACGTTGGCCAATCAAGTGAGTAGCCAATTCCCTAACCCTGTAAAATTGAAGTTTGAAAAAGTGTACCATCCGTGTGTTTTACTCAGTAAAAAAAGATATGTTGGGAACAGCTATGAATTTGAAGGTCAAACGAAACCTAAATTCGATGCTAAGGGGATAGAAACCATTCGAAGAGATGGAATACCTGCTCAGCAAAAGATTGTGGAAAAAGCATTGAAGATTCTCTTTGAGACCAGTAACTTGTCGCTGGTGAAACGATATGTCATGACAGAGTTCACCAAGATTCTTGAGAATAAAGTCAGTATCAAAGACTTTTGTTTTGCCAAAGAAGTGAGATACGGCACTTACAAAAACGAGACGTATTTACCTCCTGGGGCAATTGTGGCCCGGAAAAAAGTCGGGGAGGATGAAAGATCTGAACCTCAATACAAAGAAAGAGTTCCTTATGTGGTGTATCGAGACTCTACCAAACTCCGGTTAAAAGATCGTTGTGTTTCACCAGAAGAGTTTATTGAGAGTTTGAACACAGAAAGTCCCAAAACGTTAGATTATGAATACTACATCACCAAAGTGCTTATTCCACCGTTGGAACGGATATTCAATTTGATTGGGGTAGATATTAAATTATGGTACAAGGAGCTCCCGAAGATGGAGAAACCTGCAGCCAAAAACCCCGGGACGCTTATGAACTTTGGGTCTATAAAGACTGAAATGTGTGTGAATTGTCATCAGAGAGTTGATACCAAAGGTCAGCTCTGTACTCACTGCATAGACAACCCTCATGAGGTGATTTTACAGAACAATCTCCAGCGAAAAGCGGTGGAGACAAAGCTCAAAGGAGTAGAGACCATTTGTAAGACATGTGTTGATAGTAAAGCCACCAATTCCCATACCATTTCTTCCAAGTGTGTGAACATTGAGTGTTCTAACTACTTTAATAAGATCAAGGCATTGAATGAGTATAAGTTTAGCAGCCAAAAGGCTGAGACAGTGTTTCTGTCTCTCAATGAGACATGATACTTTTTGTATATATTAATACTACATAATTTCAATTCTAGATAGACAAACTAAATCAATCACTAACTTGTACAACCACTTTCCCGTTGTTTTTCCCCGAACGAACCAACTCATAAGCTTCTTGGTACTCTTCAAAAGGAAACACTTGATGAATAAAAGGCTTGATCTTTCCAGCTTCCATAAGCTCCACCCCCTCTTTCAATTGAAATCCAGGAGTAACTAACATACTAATGATTTTAACTGGAGATAATCCAAGCATAGACTTTATTGAATTCTTGATGGATCCAAAAGTAACAAGGTTAAGCATAGAATCTGCCGATAAGTTATTCTTCTTCCCACCAGCAATGTTGACATAAACCCCATTTTTGACAATAAATTGACCTAAATTGGCCATCAACTTATCACTTCCACAACAATCCAAGAAAGTATCAAATTTCTTATCTTTGGTTTCTTCCAACACCGAGTTGATAATACTATTAGTTTTGGTGTAATCCACCACTTTATCGGCTCCCAACAGTTTGACAATTGGTTCTGACTTACCAGAACAAATGGCGATAATTTCATCGACGTTTGGGTTTAATTTCAACATTTGTACCACGTATTTCCCTACAGAAGTCGAAGCTCCATTGACTAACACTTTACTATTAGGCTGAATTTTGGCAAGATCAATCATTTGAGCCCCAGTGGAATACACCAAAGAAAAAGACCCGGCCTCGTTCATAGTTAAGTTGGAAGGAGCCTTAACTATAGCATCGACTTTGGTCACGACAATATACTCTGCCAAAGTCTTCATCCCTTCCAAAACTTTGGTTTGACCACAGACTTTATCACCAACTTTCAAGCCATATTCAGTTTTGGCAGCATCACCAATGGCTTCCACCGTCCCTGAATAATCGTTACAAAGACCAAAGTGGGGATAGTAGTAGTTCAAGAAGGAAGGAACCACATTCTTGACAAGGATATCTATCGGGTTGAAACCAGCAGTATGGACTTTAACCAACACTTCATTTGAGCCTACAGTGTATTCCTCACCAGCTTTGGTGAGTTTAATAGGCTCATCTACCACACTCAATTGTTTAGTGGACTTGTTCTCGTAGACGACTTTCTTATTGTGTACTTCAGGAGTAGAAAACATGTTAAGATGAAGAAGAAAAGAAGAGAAGACAAGAGCGAAGAGCAAAGAATATATACTGTTTCCATTGGGAAGGACACACCGCTTTGGCCCTGGTAAGCCTGGCTTTGTAATGATTGGTTAAGTCCGGCTTTGTAATAGTTAAGCCCACTTTGTAGTGGTTTAATCAGCACCGCTTTGTAATGTTTAATTAGCACCGCTTTGTGTGTGGGGTCGGGGGAATCTGTTTAGGGCTACAAAGGTTCCGCCCGCCGGAAATGTCCCAGAATAGTATCTAGCGACTTGACAGAAATGCTTACCTTATCAGGAATTACTAACAAACGATAATCAGCCGTTTGTCTAGGCACTAAGTCCGAAGCAATAAGTCTGAGAGCTCTGGCCAAGGATGGTGTCCTTACGTAATAGGTGACATAGACATAGATGACATAGCACGGCTGATCAACGGAGACGGAATCCTGAGACAGTTCTCCCGTTTGTGACATAACAGTCCCTGGTCAGTTGCAAGTCAATTGACTTGCCATTGGCCAGGGACTGGTGCTAGCTGCTTGTGGTAGTGTGTTGTTGGACAGTATGTTAGAGTTAGTGTGTGACATTTAGTGTGACGTAGTAGAGATTTATTACTAGAGATTTACTAGTGAGATCTGGTGAGATTTAGGGTGCTGAAAATGTTGGTGGAAATTCTAGTAGCGCACTAGTATTCCAGCATACCAAGCGCGTTCAAACACGTAACAGATCATTTATAGACATGCCTTTCACTAAGGAATTCAATTTACCGGACGGGTACGGGTTCAGACCCCTCCAAAAGTCTGATTTCCACAACAATTACACCAAAGTCTTAGAAGTGTTGACGGTGGTAGGAAATGTCACTGAAGAAGCTTTCAATGCGACCTTTGAATACTGGCAGTCTTTACCACAAATATTCCATCCTCATGTCATCACCAATACCGAAGGCGTAGTGGTGGCCACAGGGATGATGTTTGTAGAGAAGAAAATCATCCGGGAGTGTGCTCTGTTGGGGCATATCGAAGATATTTCTGTGGCCAAATCAGAACAGGGAAAGAAATTGGGATACTCTATGATTGTGGGTTTAACTAAAGTGGCTCAAGAAGCGGGGTGTTATAAAGTAGTATTGGACTGTTCTACTCATAACGCTGGGTTTTATGAAAAGTGTGGCTACACAAATGGGGGGAATAACATGTACGTTAAATTTAATCAGTAGTCCGTGGGACCTATACATTTACATCTACCGAGGTTATCCAAGGCGATTCTAATATACATCTAGATACATAATATCTGTCTCTCTGTCTCTTTCTGTGTCTCTCTGTCTGTTCATTCTCTCTCTCTCTCTCTCTGTCCATACTTCTTACACCTTTTCAAGGGCCTAAATTGTTAGTATTATTCTCAAGTGTCTGTCTCATCTAAATACATACCTCCACAGAAACAATCGAGTTTCCTCTCACCACTATCGTTCCTATATTCGTCTTACCCGAGTCTGATTCCTCTAATGCTTCCTCCACCGTAAGGTTTAAAAACACATCGAATCCTCTTAAGGTTCCGGTAATCTTTCTGGTTCCATTCAACTGGACAGAAATCTTTTTGTCCATGTACTAGGGAGTTAGTATTAATATTAGCTTAGCTTACTATGTTCACCGTTGTACTTGGTGATAGTGATGATACATACCTTCTTAAGTTCTGGGGTCGATACCATGGTGATGTTATTTGAGTGATGAGCAGACGCGCGAATATCACCAGATTTATTCCATATAAACAGACCCAAACGAGCCCCACAATGGACGATGACGACGACTTTACGTCGTACTCCGACCTACTAAAGCCCCAGGAGGCGGTCCAGAGCTCGCCCCAGAAACCTGGGCCCGATTCCCAGAACCCTGGCCCCGAATCCCCCCGCCAGAGCCCCCAAAACCCAAAATCTCCGCTGAGTCCCAATGATCTCCTCAAGAAACAAGCGTTGAAGGTCAATTTATACAACGAGCGGAACACCTTGGTGGCCCAGCGGGCCCAATTGTTGATGAAGATCAATGAGAAGAAGCGTCGGGCCAAGATACTAGCGGACGAGAGGGCCCATATCGTGGTAGATAGAACGCTAGAAGCGTTGATTCATCAAAACGACTCGCAATTTGGTCCTGGAGTGAAAACCCTTAAACAGCCGCTCAATGGAGAACATGATGACGCCAAAGCGTTACAGAAACAATTGGACGTGTCTCCGTCGGAAGACTGGGTCAAACGGTTGGAATATATTCGAATGTTCTATAAAGACGTGGATATCATTACTGCTTCGGTCACTACCACTATCCGCAGTGAAAGAATGGTTCGGGTTTATACGTTTGTGGTGATATCTCCGGGGGTATTCAAAGTCCCTGTGTCGTTGGTGGTTGATTCTATGGACAACCGAGTGTTGGAAATCTCCTTTGAGTCGAAAACCAAACGGTCAGCCCTTCGTCACCTTGGGGTGTTGTGTCCTACATTCCACAGATTATTACTTGATCAGTATATCCCCCAAACCCGTCTAGACTCCATTATGTATGGGCTCAACTCATTATCATTGCATTTGAATAAAAGAATCGATTTTTTCCTGAAAATTATTCCTTTATTCACCCAATATTTGATCCCTACTCATGCTCTGGAGGATTTCTTAAAAGATTCTGGTGGTAAAGCCCGTCTTTTTCTTCGGTCAGTGGATAAACTAGAGTTTTTGATTCCTCGATCTGCGGAGTATAATGAACAGAAACTCACGGTTCATTGGGATATAGTCTTGCACGATCTGGTGGGTAGTGACTGTGAAGCAGCCATAGCGGTGGATTTGGGATCATCTGGAATGATCAAAGATGTTACGTTTATATATATGGAGCTCATGGAGAAAACCGGCGTGGTTGAAGGTCTACGTACCTTGTTTTCCCTATTATTCAGCATCAATGTAGATTAGATTATGTAGTAATATATTAACTAAACTTGATTTGATCAAGTAAACCTGATTTCTTCTGTTTCCAAATCTATGGAGATCTTGGTACCATTGGCAGTGGTATCTATTTTGGCTTCGAGGGCTGGTCCCACAGCTTCCTTACAGAAACTTAACAAATCATAAATGTATTGGCTCCGTTCGTTGTTGCGGTCACTATCATAAAAAGGCTTATACTGGTGCTGAGATTTCAGTTTAGCCACTTTTTCTTTATCATCTTTTTCGGGGTTGGTATCGAGAACCGTGCCATCGATTTTGGCCAACTCACTTCCTTCTGTTTCATAGAGATAACTCTCAAGTCCATGGATCATGTCGTACCGGATATTCTCCCATTCCATCCCAAGGAGCCCTACATGGGTAGACTTTCTATATTGGAAATATCGGAAGAACCATTCGTCTAGTTTATCGAGTCCCAAGTCGGTTTCTGGAGACAGAAGCTTGCGGTTTTTCAACGCTTGTCTGAATTTATTGATAATCGTTTGGATATTGGTTTTACTTAATAATGAGTCTGGTTTGTTGGAGGTTTCGGTGGCATATCTATGTTTGTTCAGTTGGGCAATCTTCTGAATGGCTTTTGACGGAAGGTCTACTGAAAACCGGCTGAGTCCAAACTCCGATTCAGATTCCCCTTTCTTGTCAATTTCAGATTGACTATTGGTTACTTTAGAAACTGACGCTATAGTAGCAGGTTTGGTGGTTTTTTTCCGTTTCTTGGATCCTGGTTTCCCCTTTTTATGTTTTTCATCATAATCTTCATCACCGCCGTCTTCTTCTTCGGCTTCTTCTTCCTCCCCTCTTTCTTCTGGTTTATCTCTTTTAGCCTTGTTCCCCCGCTTAGGATTACTATTATGTTCTTCATCGGCCAAATACTTCAATCTGGTCCGGAACATCCGTTCAGAATATTCAATCTCATAGTCCGTATCCTTATCAAAGTTGTTTAACTCATTCTTATTGATCAATTCTATTGGTGGGATCTCATGAGGATTGAATGGATTGTGGGCCAATTCTTCAGCCGTGAAATTGGTTTCCAAGTAAGTATACATGAGCCACAAAAACCGTTTGGCTCTATTGGCAGGATGGATTTCCGTCTCTAAGAAGAATTCCATGAAACTATTAGCGGTATGGTAGCATTCTGGTGTATGTTCATGATGGAACTTGACTCCATTGACGTTATTACTCAACACAAATAATAATAGCACCAAGTTTGTATTAGGTTTCAGAGCCGGTGGGTTTTCCAAAAGGGACTTTACCGATTCAAAATCTTCGTTTTTATCGCTCACGGCTTTTAAAATCGATTTCAATCTTGGAGTATCTTGTAATTGCTTGGACCCTCCAGTAGAAGGGTCAGCTTGTAAAGAAGGAATTGAATGGTAAGTTCTTAAGGTGGATCTCATTTCTGGGACAAAATTTATAGTAGTATTCATTCTTCCCATGTTAACCAATAGACACACTTTAGCCACCGATTTCCCCATATCAAAATCACGTAATAATCGTTCCCGTAAGATCTTGGAGCATTTAGAAGACTCGGCCAACGTTCTCACGTATAACTCAGCAAACGTATACTTGGGTTCGTTGGAAAATGACGTCACTGAACATTGGGGGAACGGGTTGGTGAACACCGCCGTCTTGTCTTCGAAAAGTGCTTCCATAAAGTCGTATTGGATATCTTTCCTCCAAAACGGCTCACCGTCTGATTTCTTCAAGTACCGAGCACCTTTAGGGATGGCGGTACTGACGGGTTTCCGGTGGTCTTTTGGGGCGTGGTCAGGTCCGGGAGACGATGCAGTGGAAACTTCTGGTTCTGGGTCATGAGGAGCCTCGTTGGACATGAGGTGAGCCATTGAAGCAGGTGCGGCCACTGAAGCCATTCGGACCAGCGAAGCCACTGGAACTGGTGCTGGCCCTGGGACAATTGCTGGGGCGATAGCTGGGGCGATAGCTGGTGGCGACCGGCTTTCATTATCCCCTGCCGTCTCAGGCTTATTGTTGAACGTGTCGTGGATGGGATCGTAGTTCATACTTGTGTCAGTAGTAAACCAAATGTTCAACCTCACGCGAAATTATCACCACTTTCTTTCTCACCAAACACGAGACCTCAACTGACCACAAGTGATTACGTCATGTCTTTGAACTGGAGACAGTTGCAATTGTTCGACGTGGTGCCCATACGAGACCCGAATTTGAATACTGATGATGTGTTGTATTCCAATGGGACTCTTAGTGCCATTGCCAGCTCGGCCAATTATATGGTGTTAGCAGTTAACAGTTGTTGTATCAAGGTAATAGATACTCAGTTCCGGTGTTTACGGACGTTTATGGCCTACGACCTGGACTACCGAGTCAGCTTTGTTCGGAGTTTGCCGAAATCAGACTTGGTCGTGACCATAGCAGAGAAACAAGGGCTCCCTTCTGTGCTTAAACTATGGGATTTAAATAAATTGGTCCAATTAGAAGGCCTGGATGAACTTGAAGAGACCTGGAAACGGAAGTACCAGACTCAGGTACTTGTACAGTGTGGGGACAATTCCTTCCCCATCAGCTGTTTCACATTCAATGTGGATTTCACTTGTATAGCTGTGGGGTATACTAATGGGAAAGTGTTACTCATAAGGGGGGATTTAATACGAGATCGGGGGTCTAAACAAAGATTGATTTACGAGTCGCCAGATCCCGTGACCGGCCTCCATTTCAATGAATTTCATGAATTGTTGTATGTGACCACCACCTCCCGGATTTTGACGGTTCCTACTACTGGAAGAAACCAGGGAAAACCCTTAAAGATCTTGTCCAAAAAGACTGGAGTGTCGCTACAATGTACTGACGTGGAACCAGAAACCCAGGAGTTGATTGTGGGGACTGATACCTCGGTTCGGTATTATAATCAAATCAGTAAAAGCCATACCATAAACTTTGAGGTCCGCAAAAAGTTGATTTATCGATATTCTAAACACTATTTGTTGGTAGTTTCTCCTAGTGAAGAGATTAATGAGTCGTCAAAGAAGTTGATTACCAAAGTTTTGATAATCGATTTGAATAATAAGCATATTTCTTTCAGTCTTACCATTCCAAATACTACGATTAATTATGCCTTTGAACTATGGTCCGATTTATACTTGTTAAGCAGTGATGGAATCTTATATAAATTACATGAAAAACCGATAAATCAACAGGTGGAGCTCGTGTTACAACGAGACCTCTTTAGTTTGGCGTTTTCTTTGGCCAAACAATCCCATGTACCGGTTCAGACCTTATTGAAGATTTCAAAGTTACATGCGGATTACATGTACCAAAAACAAGACTTTGACGAGTCAATAGGTTTATTTATCAAGTGCTTGAAGTATTATACCAATGAGTCGTTGGTATTGTCTGAAAATGACGAATCAGTAAATGATTTCATTATGCACATTATTACTAAATTCAAAGATGCCGCCAATATTGGCAACTTGACGGAGTTTCTCTACCAATTGTATCGGTTGAAAGTTGCCAATAATGACCACATTACTTTATTATTGTGCTGCTATTGTAAGTTGAAGCATGTGGATAAGATTCGGTCGTTTATTGATGGGTTGAACTTGTCTTCGGAACAAGATATTAATGTTCAAGACAGTTCTAATAAAAGAGAATCTACTGATTTCAGTGATTTGGATTTCCCGTTAATTATTAATTTGTTTAAAGAATGTGGCTATTTCAATGAGGTTATCAAATTATTATATAAATTGAATCAACCGAATTTGATTGTAGACATTCAATTGAATGATCTTAGAAGACCCAAGAATTGTTTGAGATATATTAAAACCTTATCTATTGATGACTTGCTTATCATCTTAATTGAGCATTCCAAAACCTTATTGGATAACCTTCCAATTGAAACCACTGAGTTATTGATCAATGTGTTTACTGGTAAATACGTTCCCAATGACCGGTCAAATGCTTTAGCTCCTACCCAAGCTCAAAATAATGGCGAAGAAAATGGCGAAGAAGATCATGGGATGATGTTCCCCTTGAATAATTACAAATCTTTCATGGCATATTTATCAGGGAAAGATGAGGATGAAGGTGATGGGGATGACTCAACTCTTGCTTCCAAACATTTGGAACCCACGTACTTACCTCCTAGACCAAGCTTAATTTTTGCAAGCTTTATAAATAACCCTAATGAGTTTGTGATCTTTTTGGAGGCTTGTATTGAAACCTTTGATAAGTATCAGGGTAATATCAATGATAAGCTGGAATTATTGATTACGTTATATGAAATGTACCTTTCTTTATCCAAGAAACTGGTAGAAAGTCAAGACGAATGGCTTGGTAAGGCAAAAGCATTGATTGACCAGTACTCTGAATTATTGGATAAATCACAATTATTATTGATTTCTCATATCTATGACTTCAAAGAGGGAGAATTGATTTCAGAGAAACAAAGTGGATATGAAGAAAGCATCTTCAGATCGGCTCAGTTAAATGGTGATATCAACCGTTGTTTTGAGATTGTAAAAGCTCATGGGGATGATAAACCGGAATTATATAAATTGTTATTACGGTTTGTGATTTCGAAGGAAGAAATATTTGCTAAAGTGGATGATAAACAATTCAAATTCATTATCAATAAATTGAAGGATTTGAAATTGGCATCGCCTTTGGAATTAATTCAAATATTAAGCACTACTGAGTTTACTACTATTGGATTAATTCGGGATTATTTGATAGATATTATCGATACTTCCAACCAAGAGATTAATAATAATGAGAAATTGGTGGAATTTTATGAAAAGGAGTCAATAAAGAATAGTCATAAGATCACGGAGTTGAAAACTAAACCTTTTATTATGCAGAATAATAAGTGTACTGCTTGTAATTTGAAGTTGGATTTCCCGGTAATTCATTTTAAGTGTAAGCATTCATTCCATCAACGGTGTTTGAACGATAATTATCTAAGTTCCAGTGATGCTTTGAATTCTACCCCTATCTGTTCGGTATGTATCAATGATATAGATCTGGTACAGACGTTGAGAGATGATCAATTGAAATCTAAAGATGATCTTGAGTTGTTTGAATTACAACTTCAAGAGGCTCCTGATAAGTTCAAGGTTATATCCAATTATTTGGGTAAGGGAATTATGGAGAATGGGTTTCACCAGTTAACCAATGACACGTGAGGCTCTTTTCCCCTGTTCTCTCGTCCCATCTGGGTCTCACTTGTGTCACTGGCGTTTCGCGATCTTTTTCGCAGCCATTTTGTTTCACATTTGTCTCAGCTGCAAAGGTGAAACACTCATAACTATGTATATAAATGTACACATTCTATAAAATGTATATCCCACTAGTTTATTGTTAACATGGATTCAAGAAACAAGCACTATTTAGATCTCAGTTCTATTTACTCCTCAGACACTGAGTATGAGTATACCAGAACCCCAAAGAAAGTGGACACCCCAATCTCAGACAAGTTCATGCCCGAAATTAGTCAAGAACGGTACTCATTTGAAACCAAATTAATTGAGTTCCTAGAAGATGAAGTCAAGTATTATCAAGCCACCAAGTTAGTGTTAACGGTTTATCGCTCCTTATTAGAAAATAACCCCGACTATCAAAACATCTTTACTACCAGTGAACAGCTGCTTTTATTTGAAGATTTGGCAACCTTGAACCAAATGGCCCAAGGGTTTTTAAAAGACACATTTAAAACAATTTCCAGAAACTGCAAGCTGATAATCAAATCGGATTTTGATGAAGAAGATATGGTGGGAATAAACATTCCCTATTTGATTTACAATTGCCAGCTTGAACATTTAGATGTAGGTACAATATTCAATAAGGGTTTAGTGGATAATCTGAGATATAAAACCACCATAGTTCGGTATTTCGGAAAATATGAGTTTATGGTAGATATGATTAGTGGGAAAAGTAATACATTTCCATTGGCAGAGAAATGGTTGGTTGAAGGGAACCGATTAATTAACAATCGGGTTCATGCCGTGACGTTAGAGGTATTGTTATCGAAACCTTTGGAAAAACTTAATCGGTATCCTAGTCAATTGAAACAGCTTAGAGATAAATGTCCGTTTGGCATTCAGTATAATCTTGATTTATCGTTAATTAAAACCAATAAAATCTTGGATGAAGGGTACCGGGTTCCTAAGATAACCAATTGGGACCAACTTCGAGAGTTAAATGTCACCACAATCCAGTCCCATACTTTAGGAGAATTGAATAACCAGTTGGAGTATGGAATTGAATCCCCATATGAGTATAAGGTCGATGGCACCAAAGCTAACAACCCCAAACCATTTAAATGGCTGCAAAAACATCCAGAATCCGAACCCCTTCAGCAAATTCTAACCACCCTTGATTTCAAGTATAAAACCGCTGTTGCCTACAAACAAGTAGTAAAGCAGTTTGGCGTGCGAGTCAAACAATTCAGTGATTCACAGGTTCTGTATGGACACAAATGGAAACTTGTATTGAGTGGAAGTGCTTTCAGTGATGGAGTTTTGGAAAAGTATACCGAGAAACTCACCAAACTCCAAACCACCACCGAAACATATCAAACCAAACTCCACCAGTTAGTTAAGCGAATAGAGATGTTGTTAGTGCACCTCCAGGCTGCGAGAAGGGCCAGGCGAATTGAACTCAAACTGCAACCCCAAGCGACCCAATTAATTTATAAATTGACCCAAATGGAACAGTATATGGATACTGCCATGATGAATTTGCAGCTACAAGTTTTAGGATTATATAAGCAGTGGTTATATGAGTTTATAGGGGCGGGGAAGGTAGAAGAGTATTTGGTAATAGGGAAAAACTATTTGCACCATGAGGATATTGTTAAGTTTTATGAGCTGCGAGCGTACTCATAACATAAATCACCAGATCATCAAACATCACAAATCACCAAACATCACCAAATATCACCAAATATCACCAAACATCACCAAATAACTTTACTAAATACATCACCAAATACATCACCAAATCACTGGCAGCTCACTATGTAAGGCTCTTAATATTCTCTGCACAATCGGTGGCTATGTATCATTACGCCACGTGTCAGGCTACGTGTACTCCCTGTCATGATACTATGTTGCTACGTGGTTATTTCGTATGTCTACTATCTATTGCTCTATCCTTAGATTAGTAGCAACTAGCGACCGTTCGCGCCACTATTTAGCCACGGCTCCTCACCATTGCTAGCTCGCTCACTAAATCTCTCCCTAGCTCTCACTAAATCTCTCCCTAACCCTCCCAAGGCTCGGCCTAGCTCTCCCTAACGATCACAAGAGCATAATCCTATGCAGGACGCAAATTTTTTATTTCTCGCTCGTCTGTCAACGAGTGAAATTTATCCCCTACTTGTTACAAGTAACTATCATAATGTCTACTGCTCCTACTACTCCAACCACTTCCAATTCCGCTTTATGTGATTTGTTGACCTGGAAAGATCCAATCAAGACCGGGAAGGTCTTCGGGTCAACTGTTGTCGGGTTACTTGTGTTTAAAAAAATCAATTTGATCAATATCTTTTTCCATTTAGCTTATATTGCTTTATTAGGTATGTATTCTTCTTGAGGTCTTGACACCTTTTATTTTATCAATGGGGCCAATCGGGGGGATATGTGTTTGTGGACTCCCGTCTATTGCCTGGCGCCTTGTTATCGGGACCTGGGGCCGCTTCCGGCCGCTTCGGTTCTGGTTCTGTGGCAAAGTCGGACCCTTATTGAAATATGCCATTGAGTCTGATCCAATCATTTACCGTTGATTTATCTCCAATACCATTGTTGTATCAGTCATTTCTCAGTCAATGCCCATTGCTCAGCCAATGCCCTTCAACTCTTACTAACAATATAGCTTCTGCTGCTGCTGAATATGCTGGTAAATTAGTTACCGGAGAAGGATTTGTCACCAAATACAAACCAGCCTCTAAAGGTTACGCCAAAACTATCAATGATACCGTATTACCATCTGTTGGTAAAGGAGTTGAATTTTTGGATAAAGAATTCCAAAAAATTGTCTACAGTCATGATATTGAAACCACTTTAAAAGCTGCTGGTGTATCTTATCTTTTATATAAACTCACCAGTTGGTTCAGTTTATTTACTCTTTTCACCACCGTGGTGATCTTATTGTTCACTTTACCAGTGGTTTATGTTAAAAATAAGAAAGATATCGATGCTGCTGTGGCTCAATTCACCAAATTGGCTAAGGAAAAAACTGGAGAATACTCCAAATTGGCTCAAGATAAAGCTGCTCCTCATGTTGATAACTTGATTAAAAAATCTGGTCCTGTTGGAAACTTTATCAAAAGTAAAATGCCAACCAGAACTGCTGGTTCTACTGTTGGTGATGACAAATCTCCATCTTTTAACAATGCCACTGCTTCTGATATTGCTCCTGAATCTACTTCTGCCAAAACTTCTGGTTCTTCCAAATTCCCAGAAGTTCCTACTGGTTCAATTAAGGATGACAGCACTTTTGAAGATTTAGTCGATGAAGGGAAATCTGCTGCTGCCAAAGCTCAAGCCGATTTTTAAGTTAACTTGTTGACTTTGAATGGTGTGGGCTTTTGTTCTTGAATTTATATTGTTATTCTATTTTGATTCATCACCGAATCCTTATACATCCTTTTTTTTATTACATCTCTATTGTAACTATTTATCGTGTGTATTGTTTACTACATATATTTATTAATACTTGTAGCTGCTAGAGGTTATATTTCCGGAGTCGGTAACCGTTTGTAACAGGCCACAAACTTGGATCCCTGGTTTCTTTCAACCTTTTGACCTTCCTCGGTAGAATTATACATAATCTCCACACACTTATCATTCTTCTCCCATTCCTTATCCAATCTTTCAAACAATGGGTGGTCTTCCAAATGAGACACCATCCAGTTATGTAAATCCTCCACATCAGTGATAGTATATATTATTCCTCCTTCTTTCAAAGCATAAGCATATTCTGATAATAACGTGTTGGTGATGATTCTGGCCTTATGTTTCCGTTGCTTGAAGTGTGGATCTGGAAAACAAAAGAACATTTTGGAAAGTTGGCCCTTATAAAAGAAGTTTGGTAAGAACTTCATGGCATTTCCTCTGATGACAGAAACGTTTTGATAGTTGATTTGTTTCTGATGTTTATGCTTTTCTCTTAACGCTATGATTCTATCTTGAACATATTGGGTTACCTGGACTCTAATTTCCATTCCTAATGACAAAGTTTCTGGAAATTCCTTCCCTAAATTGATTAATAACCCTCCGTATCCACAGCCAATATCGGCGATTTCTACTTGCTTTAACATCGAATCATTTTCAACGTCATGGAACCGAGGATAATATTTCTGCCATTCCATGTACTCTGGGGACTTGGGGTACTCCAATTTGTGGTCACTGAATGGATTTGAATGGGCTCTTTGTCGATAATATCTCTTTTTAGGCAATTTGACCTTTTTTGATTTAATGCTTTTGGGGGTATTGGCGTCTTTAACGCCATCTTCAAACCGTAATTGTTTGGCTAGACGTTCTTCTTCCTTTCTCTCTCTATAGACTTTTCTTTTGGATTCCTTTTCGGCGTCCTTTTCCATTTGGGGTTGTAATTCAGACATGTTGAAGATCTTAGGGCCGTTTGGTGAAAAAAAATGAGCGATGAGCACTGAGAGCTTACTATGGGCTTTACTGTGTATTATGCTATGACTATATTACAACTGAACTATACTTGTACTACCAGTATACTGACACTGCTAGTATACTAACACTAATAGTATACTTACTGGTACTAAATAAAAGGTAGTACTTATTATATATAATTAACATTTCATTTCATCAAGATCACGTGATTCCGTACACCAATACAAAACTACTTAGAAGAAGCCCCAAATTGAACTGTGAAATAGCACCAGAGTTTTCCGTGTCGTCGACGTCATCTTCGACATCATTGCTGACATTGTCGTCTCCTTCCCCTCCTTCCCTCTCTCCTTCATCTTCTTCTTCTTCATCGTCACTATCGTCTCCATACCTCCACCAATGGCCTCCCCACTTTTTATTCTGAAGCGAATTTTCACTATCAGTAACATTGATAGCAGCTCCTTGACATCCGGCCACTAAGGCCATAACTAAATATATAAGTTTCATTACGGTCAAAACTAAACCCTGGGGGATGGTTAGTTTATACAGTCCGAGCTCATAGACTTTAGTCAAGAAATATAATGCTCAAGTATGACAGGAACATCATGGGTATTACATATGAGGCTTGGGCTTATGTAATCGATGAAGGATAGTCTTGGACGAGACGAGACATTGGACGAGACTTCAACGGTTTTGGTGGAGCCACGTCCCTTGGCATTGGTAATGACACTCCCGGGCCAATATCACCTGTTGTAATTCGAGTGCGCGAACTTGGTAACCCCACGCCTTTTCATCCCTGAATATCGCAACTCTTATCAAGAATCCTCTATCTACGATAGCAGGATCTTATCTACACCATCTATATCTCGGTCCAAACTGTGAATTTTGGCCCAAAAAAAAGGATTTCCCCAATCTATACAATCTTCTGTTCAATTTACCCTACTCTAAACTCCCAAACCTCCCCCCAACCCCTCCAAACCCCCACCTTTGTCGTCCTATCGATTCTAGCTCCCAGGCTCTGCTCTCAAAAAATTTTTCACCAGCGAAATTTTTCAGAGCTAATCACTTTCTTTATCAACAACGTTTCCAAATCGATTTGTAACTCCCTCAACACCAGGCCGTGGACTGTGAAGTGAGAGCAATATGAGTGAAATCCAACATTTGCCCACCCCTGGGCCTAATACGAATTCCAATGGACCCGTCGATATGCTTCTGAAGAGTGCTACACCTCCGTCTCCATCACCTCAACCGTTTCAATCTCAACCGGGACCTCATGCCCTGAAAATGGCCCAAAGTCAATCGCCTGCACATTCTTTCCACCACCATCAACAACCTCATCAACTTTCTCTGGGGGGTTTTGGTGCTGGAATTGGTGTAAATTCCCCAAACGCTCCTCCTCGGTCCCTGCTGGCCTTACCTCTGGTGCCAGGCTCGGGCCCACTGGTACCAACCTATGGTGCCAACGCAAATGGCGCGGTTGGGCCGGCCACGACCGCCCCTCCAACCGTCAGTCCTGCTGATAGCGATAAGGATAAAGAAAAAGATAACATGGACGAAATGAATGATGGGTCCCAATCTGGCACCGGAAACCCGGTCCACCCCAATGCGAAGACCACCACCCAGGTAACAAATGGTACTACTACCACCAAAACCAATATCTCGTCCACAGTGTGTCATAATTGTAAAACTCAAACTACTCCTTTATGGAGAAGAGATGAAACGGGTCAAGTGTTATGTAATGCTTGTGGATTGTTCTTAAAGCTTCACGGTAGACCCAGACCCATTTCCTTGAAGACTGATACCATCAAGTCGAGAAACAGAGTCAAACAATCGTCCGGTAATTCCACCAAATCTTCTACGCCTAACACTCCAAAATTAGAGTCTAAAGATTATACTAGCTCGCTTCCCCAAGGTCTGTCGCAACACCAAGGGTCTACCACCAGTTCTCCACTAGTTACTGCCACCACTGGCGCCCCACCGAAGAAAAAGAGCCCTAAATTCAATAAAAAACCGTTGTCAATGAAGGATGAAGTGGGGCAGTTTTCTAGCCAGCAGTTTAATAATCCAAACTTACCTCAGTATA
This sequence comes from Yamadazyma atlantica, assembly GCA_030561325.1. NCBI lineage: Eukaryota > Fungi > Ascomycota > Pichiomycetes > Serinales > Debaryomycetaceae > Yamadazyma > Yamadazyma atlantica. The sequence continues at coordinate 85,527 of JAKTXA010000019.1, forward strand.
ATCATCACCTACAAAACCATTTATCCCATCCGGTCCAACCATTACATTACCCGGCTTCTACGCCTACTCAATTTGCTCCTGGGTTACAAAGAATCACGTCGCCGTTGCTATTATCCAATACTTCTTCTATTTCAAATACTAGATCAAATACTATGGGTACTGCTTCAGCCAATGCCAATAATGCTGCTAATGTTTCAATTCATCAAGCAGCTGGGGCGTTGGAGAATATGTCCCATGAATTGGGGCCTAGTGCTACGTTTAAACATTCGAAAATGTCGAGTCCTGTGTCTTTAATTAACAATAATAAAGTGCAAATTAAACGGGAACAATCGCCAGTATTTTCCACGCCTTCTTCGGCGTTGAATTACTCCAAACCTTTGACTCCTAGTACGAAACCTTCGAGTTCTTCGGTCCAAGGCTCCCAATCTCCGGCCCAAAACCCTTCTCAAGCCATAAATTCTCCTAGTTTCGGGCCGCAATTCCATTTATCCAATCCTTCCAATTCTGCTTCCAATTCTACCAGTAACACTCCCGAAATGCTTCCTCCTATCCATCAATTGCCGGGAATGAACAATAAACCCAATTTACCTCACATTTCTAACATAACAGACCAGAATAGGAGTCAGTACTCTTACCAGGGCCAGGCCGACCAGCAGCCCCCACAACAGCCTGGCCAGCCACCCCAACAACAACAGCAACAACAACAACAACAACCCCCACAACAACCGGGCCAACCCCCACACTTGCCGCAACAAAACGGCTCTAATGGTGATGGAAACAATAATAACAACAACAATAATAACAATAACAATAACGGCGCTGGCAAGAGCTCTGCCAATAGCGACACCGAAGAAGTGACGATATTGAAAACCAGAATCAGTGAATTGGAATTGGTTAATGACTTATATAGAACCAGAATCATGGAATTAGAAGCCATGGAACAAGCAGCCAGGTTAAGAGAAACCTCCATCAGAAAGAGATTAGATGAGGTTCTTCACTTACAAGAGGGTGGTGATGTCAAGAGAATGAAGTATGACAAGCAATAGGTGTACTTTTTATAATAGAATAGATACTTTTAGCTAAGCTAGACTGGCCAGGCTTAGGCCGACTGTAGGTCAGATTGTAGTTCAGACTGGTGTAGAGCTCCAGGGATTATGTCTTCACATCTGGAACATCCTTACCAATAAACTTCTTAAAACTCAATAAACTCACAATAAACTCAATATCATCTTTCAAATACTCATCAACCTTACCAAACAATTGGTTAGAGTCATCACAAAACTTCTCCAAATACAATCTAATGGTAGCTCCCGAGGACCCAGTTCCAGATAATCTTACCACGACTCTTAAGCCGTTTTGGAACCGGACATATAATCCTTGATTAGAAGAAACACTGCCATCCAAATCAGTATAACTGAAATTACCACAATCTTTAATTGAATAATGGCCCTTACTAAAGTTGGACTTGTTTTCAATAATGCTATTTAATAATTCAATGATCTTATTGGCCCCATCAGTATCAACATTTTCATAATCATATCTAGTGAAATAAGTTCTTCCATATTTCTGCCAGAATTTATCTTGAACTGATTTAATACTAGGCTTTTCATCAGGAAATTGCTTGTTAAATGCAGCAATCACATTTAACCAAGCAACAATGGCCCATAATCCATCTTTTTCCCGGATATGATTCAGTCCAGTCCCAAAACTTTCTTCTCCACAAATACTTAATTTCTTACTATCAAATAAGGAGCAAAAGAATTTCCAACCAGTAGGCACTTCATAACACTGAAGTCCCTTATCTTTGGCCACCAAATCAATGGCTCCAGAAGTAGGCATAGATCTGGCTAATCCATAGACTCCTTGTTTTTTGAAATATGGAATATAATCAGCGTATTCACTAATAATGGCGACAGAATCTCCTGGCGACACAAAAGTATTGGCTCCATAAATCATATTTCTATCACCATCTCCATCAGAAGCAGCTCCAAAAGCAATGTTTTCCTTATCGACTTTATCCACCAAAGTTTTGGCATAAGTCAAATTAGGATCTGGGTGTAATCCCCCGAAATCGGGTTGAGGTTTACAATTCTGAACACTAGATTCAGGTAATCCCAATTCCTTAACAAAAAGTTGGTACCCATAAGGACCCGTGACCCCATTCAAAGCATCAAACAATACAGAAAAGTTATCTTTGTTAGCATCAAGGAAAGATTTGATTAAATCCATATCAAAGATATCTTTCATCATATCGATATAATCCTTAGTAGAATCGATGATTTCCACTTCAAAAGCCCCGCCATCAAAAGATTGGACCCCTACTTTGGAAATATCAACAGTTTCTGGCAAAACCTCGGTATCAATCTTATAAGAAGACAAATTACAAGCAGTATCAAACATCTTATTAGTAACCAGTTCCGGGGCTGGACCTCCGTTTTCCAAATTGTATTTGATCCCTAAATCTTGATCTGGTCCTCCCGGGTTATGGGAAGCCGTCAAGATGATTCCACCGGTAGCTTCTTTGATTCTAATGACATGAGAAGTAGCAGGAGTACTTAAGATCCCCTCTTCTCCAATAATCAACTTCTTGACGCCATTGGCATGGGCCATCTTAATGATCAACTGGATCACGTGGTCGTTGTAGTATCTCCCATCTCCTCCTACCACCAATTGAGCTCCTTTGCTCCCTTGAGGAATGGCATCAAAAATCGCTTGGATGAAATTCTCGGTGTAGTGAGGTTGCTGGAACACTTTAACCTTCTTTCTCAACCCTGAGGTTCCGGGTTTCTGGTCCTTGAACGGGGTGGTGTCTACTATCATGCCGTGTAATTGGTGCTATTTGTCTGGTACAATTGGTCTCAGTGGTACAATTGGTCAGTGGTAAATTGGTCTTACAGTGGTGGAGACGTGTGGTGATGTGTGAATTTGTGATTGTGGTGGGTTGATGGATTGCGGGTGGTATGGACACGACTTGTGGAGAAGTCAGAGGTGTGCTAGAGCTGGTGCTACGTGCTAGTGCTAGTGGTGCTAGAGCTGGTGGTACTAGAGCTGGTGGTACTGGTACTAGAGCTTGTGGTAGTACTGGTCATATATTATCTATGTTTCTTTAATAACCTTGTTCATGGCATCGGCCAAGTAATCAACATTATTATCGTTAACCCCCGAAATAGAAAATCTTCCGTCTTCAGTAGCATACACAGAATATTCATTTCTTAACTTGATGACTTGATCTTGAGATAACCCAGTGTAGATAAACATCCCTCTTTGTTTGTTCAAATGGTCCCAGTTGTAGATAGACCCGTCCAATTTGTTGAACAATTGAGATCTGACGTCATTTAATCTTCCTACGACACTGTTCAAATCAGTTAACCAATTGTTCAATAATTCTGGGTTAGACATAATGGTTTCCACAATCTTAGATCCATGAATTGGGGGAGATGAGTACATAGGTCTAATCAATTTTTTCAATTGAGATTCAATGGCCTTGGAGTGTTCAGCTGATTCGGTGATAATGGAAATAGATCCAGTTCTTTCCCCATATAATCCCATATTTTTAGCAAAAGATTGACATAAAGAATAAGACGGAATTTTCCCATCAGCAACCAATTTATTCAATTTTCTAATCAGTTCAATATCTTTATATGGATCCCCAGAGGCAAACCCTTGATAAGCCATATCCACCATAGGGAATAATTGTTTGCTAACAATCAAATCCAACACGGTATCCCATTGGTCGTTACTTAAATCCATCCCAGTAGGATTATGACAACAAGCGTGTAATAAGATAATTGACCCATTTTCAGTATTGTTAATAGAATCAACCAATTTATCAAAATCTAACCCATTGATACTGGTGTTATAATAATCATAATAACTTGGTTCTAACCCAGCGTCAGCCAAAACAGCAATATGATTGGCCCAAGTAGGCTTTGGCACAATGATTTTTTTATTGGCATGGAACCGGTTTAAGAAATCAGCAATGACTCTTAAAGAACCAGTTCCACTAATGGTTTGAGCCGTGACAATTCTCCCATCATTAATCAATTGTTCTCCACTAACATCCTTGCCGCTGTTATTGAAAATGAAATTTTTCACTAAAGTTTGATAATTCTTATTACCAGTAATTCCAGTATATTCTTTTTCAGTTTCAGTTTCTAATAATAAGATTTCAGCTTGTTTAACACTTGGGAAAATGATTGGTTTCCCCACATTATCTCTATAAGCACCCACTCCCAAATTAATCTTATTGGTATTAGAATCTTTCACATAAGCTTCAGAAATCCCCAAAATCTTATCAGGAGGAGCCAAAGGAATATCATTCCATTGACTTAAGACACTTCTGGTACTAAAGGTTCTGGCGGCAAGAGTTCTGGCCCCAACGTTGGATCTAACGGTAGTAGTTAACATATCTGCGGAAAAAAAGTAGTTAGCGTTGATTTTTCATACGATTGATTTTCAGTGGGGAATTGGTGGTATTTATAGCCGGAGCCGGAAATGGCCTTGACTAAACACCGGCGGCCAAAATGCCCAATTGGGCGTTTGGTGGAAGTTTTGGCCCGTTTAAAAGCACCACCGTATCTTTATAGGGGTATAGAGGTTGTAGGACCATGTTTTAGGGGGGATAAGGCTACAGGGGGCGAGAGATTGGTGGTAGTATTGGTGGTACGATATATGAATCATAAGATAAACTGCGACTCACAGGAATAGGCATCCCGAAAGCGGGCCAAACAGAAGTAGGCACTTTAGGGCCAGGCTCGTGGTATGGTACCGTACTAGATATAGGTCTATGGTACTGGACTAGGTCCATGGCACTAGCTCATAGTACTAGCTAGTACTAGCTAGTGCTAGCTCGTGAAATTGATTGGTGGTTTGAAGTGCCTTTGATCCGTGATTGTCGATGTGGTGGGGAGATGAGGGGTAGCGGAAAATCACGGGTGACTCAGGCACCGCGGATTCCCAAGGGCTAGCCACACGCGGTATCGACTAGGGCGATGGACTAGGTCCATGTAGGGCCAGGGCCAGGGCCAGGGCCAGGGCCAAGGGCCAGGGCCAATGGCACGATCGCAGGCCGCCCATGAGCACACAGAAACGGAATTCTACACCGGCCCAACTCTCCTACTCCTTCCACCATCTGCTGCTCTGTCAAACCGTCTCCAAACATTATCGCCAGTCTACAAGCCATGGAATTGATGGCCTGGTTCATTATGGCCGGGTAACTGTTGATACTAGTAAACCAATCGTCTGTTAGCTTAAACTTCTTAAGATCTCTCACATCATTTATATATTCGAGTATTCCTTGTAAGATTTGGTGGGGTTGTAAGCGATGAAGAATCTGGGGGATATGAGTTATGGCTGCTGATTGGACAGAATATTGGGCTTTGAAAAACTGGCTCACGTAGAACTGGTACTCCAGTATTACCAGCAAATGCTCTGGTGGAATCTCAATGTAACACTCTAGTAATGGACACTCCAGGTGTAGCTGCTGGTACAATTGTTCCACTCTGATTCGTTCATCCATGGCGTGCTGGTCCACGATATGAAGCTGGTTGTTGAAGGTGACGAGGATGAACTGGTTACTGACCTGGCCCACTATTTGAAACTGTTTCAAGTCCTCTTTTCCTATGGAAATATTGGTGTAATTAGGGTGTTTTTTGGTGGGACTGATTTGTTTCTTTGGCGATGTCTTTGGTGTCACCTTTGGCAGGGTTTTTGGTGATCCTGGGATCACTAGCTCCAGATAAAACCGGCCCAACACTTTACTCACAATCTTTCTAACCATTTCCTCGTGCTTGCTAGTCCACACCTGTTTGGTGGGATCTTGGAACAATTCACTGATATTCTGGGGAGATATGGTGATATTGATAATAAACAGCGGGTACTTCCGATACCCAAGATCAACTCTATACACCCGACTGTTAAGTAGTACAAACTGGCGGCCTCTTTCAAATTCCTGGCTTAAACATCCCAGGATCTGGTAAGGTCCATACTTGCCTTTGATCTTAGATACTAGCAGCTTGGGGACCCCAAATAGCCCCAGAAGCAAAGTCTGGGTCCGCCGTAAGTCGATCTTGACGACTCCGTCCACATTGACTTGCAAATCCACCGGCCGGTTGATAATCACGAGGGCTCTTTTTGTGTCTTTTATGAACCGATTGACTCCCAACCGATGGATTTGCCGTTGTCGTACCGGCATGTTGTAGTACATGTCGTAGGAAATTACCACGGTTCCGGTGGTATGGGGCCGCTGGATGTAAAACCGGTTGTTTGTCTTTGGGTTTGTGTCCTCGTCATCAAAATCAAACCGTTGGCTGTGGGTTTCCTGGTGCCGGATTATACTCTCCTCAGACCCAGCTCTGGAAACAATATGGGTCCGGCTGGCGTGGCGGAGCATGTGAAGAAACTGCCCTTTGAACCCATACGTCCTTAACTGTGCCAATTCCAGGAGCTGTCGTAGCTTATTGGTCTTATACCGCCCCAATTGGTCCAATTGAGCGCTGGTCATTCCGCTGCCATCGTCTTGAACCATGAGTGAAAGCGTAGCCCAGTCTACTGTCACCACTATCCGCCCCGCCCCAGCATCCAAGCTGTTCTGGACCAACTCCAGCACCACCTGGTCGAGAGAACTGACACTTATAGTGATATTATCCACCACATCAGCGTCTAATCGTCGTAACATTTATAACATCTCCTCTGAAGTTCGCAGCTTCTGCTCTCAGACTTATTTGCAGCACAAAAGCGGCCGCCGCACCATCTCTAGCGACACCCAGCGAGGCCTCAGAAAAAAAAATTTTCTCTTCTTCTTCTTCTTCTTAACGCAAATTCACAGTAAACTAGCAACAGTAAAGCATCTCATCGAGATTAAACCAATAGGTTGGATCCATGACCGTGGGATATTGTTGCCTTTGTGAGCGTGGTAGACTGGAGAAAAATTGGTTGATCTTGGGTGCAGTGCCTTCTGGATCTTTGATCCTAGAAACTACCTTCGTGTGTTTCGTCTGAAAGGCAGTGCAATGATCAGCTGGACATTTGTAAAAGATTGCACAATGATGTCACTATTTCGGTGGTGGTTCTGTTGTGACGGTTTTGTATGGCCTTGTGCTCTCTTCCCATCCCTGTAGCTCTTCCCTATAGCTCTTCCCTGTAGCTCTTCCCTATAGCTCTTACATCCTACTGATTCTACTACATGGCATATTAGAGATATTGTCTAGAGATATTGTCTAGAGATATTGTCTAGTCAAGTGTTGTCATATCATTTCTAATCATTTCGTTGTCTGCTATTCTTGTCATCTGATTATCTAACACCTGCGCTTAGCTAATCCACGGGTCTGCTCGTTTAAGGGTTCGGCCGAGTGTCTCGCAAAATTCACTCGCAAACTGATTAGCTAAGTCTTACAAATATAGAACCCATTTGTCGTCTTTATATTTATTTTATATTATCCTAGTCCTAACACCTAGTAGTACTATTGATACTTGTGTCAGTTACCTATCTACTCAACTTATCAATATCTTACTACCAGGGGTAACGCCAATTCCTTATCGGTCTCATAACTTTTAGGTAACGGCACATCATCTTATATTTGTAAGATTTATTACCGATTGACTAAAGTTACCCTTTAAGTTCAATTCCTTTTGTTCCTTAGATTGTTCTTTGGAGTTTTTGTCGACCGGCTTCTTAAATCAGTCCCTAGTTAATCACACTAGACACAGGGTGTGGCGTTAGCGAACCTATTTGGGCCCATCGGTACTTACGGAACCGGAACCTACCAAACTCTAAACAAATGAAGTTTTTAGGGTGGGAAAAAGCTATAGTGTTTATAACTCTTTGGAGTTGTTTGGTAAATGCTTCCCTACTAATACCGGCCCCTCAAAGTAGAACGTTGTTGATCCAAGATGAAATATGTAATGATATTCACAAACTTCCTCCCGAAGACCAATGCCGATATATTTCCACTTGCTCTGATTTAGTGGTGGGAAGAATTAATTATCTCCTGTTATATTATTGCCATTTCAAGTCTTTTACCGTGGGGTTGATAGTGGTAGGGTTGGTGATATATTTTATTTGTATAGGATTGGTGGCATCTGATTACTTATCCCATAACTTATATTATATTTCAAATTGGTTACATTTGCTGGATAATGTGGCCGGGTTAACCATATTGGCCATGGGTAATAGTTCTCCTGATATCTTGAGTAATTTCAAAGCTATGAATGTAGGAGAAGGAAATTTGGCTATACTGGAGTTAATTGGCGCTAGTTTTTTCATTAATACTATAGTTATAGGATGTATGGCCATTACTCATCCGTTTAAATTACCTAAACATTTGGTGGTTAGAGATATGGTGATGTTTGTTCTCATTAACTGTATGATTTTGGTGTCTTTGGTCAATAACTATATCAGTATGGTTAATTGTATTGCCCTTTTTTCCTGTTATGTGATTTATGTGATTTATATTATTGTTAATCATTCCATACTAAGAGCTAGAACCATGAAAAAATTACGTGATGAACGAATACGTAATAACTATTCCGTTCATAGTGGTCATTCTCTTGCTGATATTGATGAGGAGGAGGGTATTGATGGTATGGATGATGACTTTAATAGACACTTACCTACGGTCGATGACTTACCTTTCACAAATATGGATGAATATGATGAAGACTATCAAAGAGAATTAATAAATGAATTTGACGAGTTTAGAAGGATTAATGAGGATGTCACTCTTAATAAAAGTATTGGCATTAAACAATTGATTCATGAATTAACTTCCCATGCCAGTAATAGAATTCAGTTAACCGAAGAACGGGATGATTTAATTAGTCCGGAGGATTCTGGTTACGACGCTCCTTCTTTTACTCCTTACAGAGATAATGAAAATGATGAAGAAGCCATGCTTGGAAACCGTCCTATCACTATGACAAATAATGAAGAAACATCTATAGAGCCGGAGCATGAGGATCAATACCACCAGACTTCCTCCTTGCCAACCCGGAATGGCAAAATCGTGGCTTACTTATGTGATCTAGGAGAAATTAAAACTTTTTCCGCCCTTAAACCCATCCAAAAATTGGCATTTATCCTTACCTTTCCCATTTACGTTATGATAAAATTAACAGTGCCTATAGTTAAAGATGACCTTGATAAGATCAAGATATCTGCTATTGTGTTGTTTATGAACCTTAACTTGTATTTCAATTTCCCTAGCTTCATCCTTATAAATGTTCCCGTGCTGGCTAGTATTATCTATTCGTGTGTTGTGACAGATAAAGTGTCTTTTAGCCCTGATACTGATTCTAAGACTGATTCGGCAACCGTCAAACCTCGTTATAACATCTTTGTTGCTAGTATTGGGTTCATCAATTCGATCTTGTGGATTTCAATTTTCGCCACGGAAATTATCAATAATTTAAAAACCATTTCCATCATTTATAATATCAGTGGAGAAGTTCTTGGGTTCACGGTGTTCGCTGTGGGGAATTCAATAGGTGATTTAATTTCAAATTACACCATTAGTAAAATGGGAATGCCAATTATGGCTTTTGGGGCATGTTTTGGAGGTCCTATTTTATCTCTAAGCTTCTTGGGATTAAATGGGTTTATTATTTTGATCAATAACGAGAATTACTCCAAATCTTTCATTAATGATTTTGGGTACTTGATCTCATCTTCTACCACCTTGATTGTTATACTTCTTGGTGTTATTTTGAATCTTTTTGTGTTTTTGGTGTTAGTCATGAGAAATAACTGGTTTTTGGAAAAGAAAATCGGTATAGTTTTAATTATTAATTGGGTTCTAGTCATCACTAGTTGTACACTATTTATATAATGATTCCTTGTAAATATAACCGGAACATGTAATATATGCTTTTAATTCTTACACTTATAATTTAAAGATATTTTATATATTCAAAATTTTATTTTGACCTCATAAGACCTATTTACTATATATTTGTTTGCACCAAGTTTTCATTAGATTTTTTTTGTTTTCATTACAAAAAGTTGTTGAATTAAGCTTAATCAACTTCTTCAACAGTTGGGCCATCACCGCCAGCACCACCTGGAGCAGGTCCAGCACCACCTGGAGCACCACCTGGCATACCACCTTCGGCACCTGGAGGAGCACCACCAGCGGCTTGATAAGCACCAGAAATAATTGGGTTGGCAATACCTTCCAATTCCTTTTGCTTGTCAGTGTATTCATCGGTGGCAGCAGATTGAGAGTCATCTAACCAAGCGATAGTTTCATCAACGGCCTTGGATAATTTTTCTTTGTCTTCTTCACCAATTTTATCTTTCAATTCACCATCGTTAATGGTGTTCTTCAATTGGTAAGCGTAACTTTCTAACCCGTTCTTGGCTTGAACTCTAGCAGCTTCCTTTTCATCTTCATCCTTGAATTTTTCAGCTTCACTGACCATTCTTTCGATATCTTCTTTACTCAATCTACCTTTATCGTTAGTAATGGTAATCTTTTGTTGTTTACCAGTACCTTTTTCGACGGCAGATACATTCAAGATACCGTTAGCATCAACATCAAAGGTAACTTCGATTTGTGGAACTCCTCTTGGTGCTGGAGGAATACCAGATAATTCGAATTTACCCAACAAGTTGTTATCTTTAGTCTTTGCTCTTTCACCTTCAAATACTTGAATTAAAACCCCTGGTTGGCTATCAGCATAAGTAGAGAAAGTCTCGGATTTCTTGGTTGGAATGGTGGAGTTTCTCGTAATTAACTTAGTCATGATACCACCAGCAGTTTCAATACCTAAAGATAATGGAGCAACATCTAATAACAACAAGTCTTGAGTCTTAGAAGATTGGTCACCAGTTAAAATGGCAGCTTGGACAGCAGCCCCATAAGCAACAGCTTCATCAGGGTTGATGGATTTATTTGGTTCTTTACCATTAAAGAAATCAGACACTAATTTTTGAATCTTTGGGATTCTAGTAGAACCACCAACCAAAACAATTTCATCAATTTGAGATTTGTCACATTTAGCGTCTTTCAAAACTTTTTCAACTGGATCCATGGTAGATCTGAATAAATCAGCACATAATTCTTCAAATCTGGCTCTAGTGATAGAAGTATAGAAATCAATACCTTCAAATAAGGAATCGATTTCAATAGAAGTTTGAGCAGAAGAAGATAAGGTTCTCTTGGCTCTTTCACAAGCAGTTCTTAATCTTCTCAAAGCTCTTTGGTTACCAGATAAGTCCTTCTTATTCTTTCTCTTGAATTCATTGATAAAGTGGTTGACTAATCTAGAATCGAAATCTTCACCACCCAAGTGAGTATCACCAGCAGTAGCTTTAACTTCGAAAATACCTTCATCAATAGCTAATAAAGATACATCAAAAGTACCACCACCTAAATCAAAAATCAAGACATTTTGTTCACCTTGGGCATTGGATTTCTTATCTAACCCATAAGCAATAGCAGCAGCAGTAGGTTCGTTAATGATTCTTAAAACATTCAAACCAGCAATCAAACCAGCATCTTTAGTGGCTTGTCTTTCAGAATCATTAAAATAAGCTGGTACTGTAACCACAGCATCGGTAACTTTATCACCTAAGAATCCTTCAGCGGTTTCTTTCATTTTACCTAAGACCATAGAAGAAATTTCTTCAGGAGTGAAAGTCTTAGTTTCACCTTTGAATTCCACTTCAATGACTGGTTTACCAGATTTTTCCACCACTTTAAATGGGAAATGTTTGACATCATTCTTTAATTGTTCATCTTCAAACTTTCTACCAATCATTCTTTTAGCATCAAACACGGTGTTCGATGGGTTCATAGCGGCTTGATTCTTAGCAGCATCACCAATCAATCTTTCAGTATCGGTGAAGGCCACATAAGAAGGAGTGGTTCTATTACCTTGGTCATTGGCAATAATTTCCACTCTGTCGTTAGAAAATTGAGCCACACAAGAGTAGGTGGTCCCTAAATCAATTCCAATAGCTTTCGACATGTTTTCTAATATAATATGCTATAATATATCAAGTAATGCTTGTATAGAAAAGAAAAAATTTTCCAGGGGGGGTTTCTCCAGGGTTTATATAGCAAATCTTGGGGCTGCAGAAATGGTTGCGAATTTCTAGAAATTTCGTTGTGGTCCGCGCACGCCTTCGAGAATAATGGAGAAGTTTCTAGTAGTGGGGAAATGCTCTCAGTGTAAGGTAAGGGGCTTCAAGGTGTCTAAACCATCTGAAGGAGCTGGGAAAGTTATGGCATTATTTACCTTAGTGTGTACAAAGGTGAATTTTGCGTTTTCAATGTTCCATAATGTTGAACAATGTTAGACGATGATATTCAGATTGAATAACTCTTACTGTGATCTTTGCGAGATTCACTATTCTGACTGAAGCCTTCACCCCACAGACCCTCTTAAGCACATTGAACTATCCTATATTACATGTTGAAGTTTTTAGTTTGGCAGTGGATCATATTGCAGTTTGAGCCGATCCAAACTGCAGAAAAGGCGCGTGCTTGGTTGTTTGAAGCCGCCTCAAATTTCAGTCTCGTAAAATACGAGGCTTCTTGGGAAAGTTATCAGCTTTACACCAACCACAATATGGGTAATTTCAAGTTCAAATTGAAACACTTATACCTAGGGATCGCCGGGCTTGCGACATACTATTTCCTTTTCACTGGAAGTCACACAAGCAGCAATTCCCCTATTGGTTCAGCTGATTCAGTTAGTTCTGGATCTTTACTGACTTATGCGGCTAATATCTTGAACGATTATACGGGGAAACTGGACCCGGTTAAATTCAATTGGAATCAAGCTCTCGACTTGTCACTGTTCTTTAAAGAAAATAAGAATCTTATTGCTTCTTTAACTTGTGAAGAGTTTGCTAATCGAATCCGGAAGACAGAACGGACTTATTACAATTGTCACGATGATAAAGAAAATGAAATTCCTTTGATATTACCTGAAAGTATTAATTTATATATTAATAATATGGAAAGAATCATTTATGGGAAGACTCACTTGGCCAAATCCTTACCTAATCCTTCCAAGCTTGTGTTCTTGTTGCCAGGTGACGAATATGTGGAAGTACCGGTGGACAAGAATCCTCAGGAAGTTGGGTTGAAATCTTTAGATTTGCACAAAATTGTCAAGAAGTTTGATTCCAAGTCTTCTGGTATTGTTGGTAAGGAATTCACTCCGATCGAGTTGAATTATGATGATTTTAATTATAGGAAATCTCTTGATAAATTCATGCTGGATGAACTGCTGGGAGTTAAACAATTACATGACAAATATGCTGAGTCCAAGAGAGCTAGAAAGTATTTTGGTGAAGCTTATGTCCTTGGAAAAGAGGGAAAATTTGACTTAGATTGGAGATTTTACAGTGGTCCTAGTTTATTGTTGGAAGAAGATATGATGTCTGCTCCAGTCTTAAGCGATTGGCAAGATAAAAATAAAAGATATAGTCAATTGATTAGAACCTGGGAGATGTTTTGCCGTCAAAGAGGGGTGGTTTCTTGGATCAGTGATGTGGATTTAATTGGATGGAGATTCAATGGGGTTCATTTACCCATGGATTCTCCAAATGGTAATTTCCAAATGCCTATATCTAGTTTACTTAAACTTGTTCATGATGGATATAATCAGAGTTTGATATTTAATTATTTTGACAATGATATCGATCCAAAGGGCCAATTGAAAATGATTGCTTTATTGGATATTAGTCCTTATTTTAAAATGAGAGATCGTAACAATAAAGAGAATTTGATTGATATGAGATTAATTGACGTGGAAACCGGATTATACATGAACATTCAAGCTTTAAGTACTTTCCAATATGAAAAATTGAATAATTTCAAAGCTAAACCTATATTTCAAAGTTTGACAGAAGTTGATCAAGAGAAACTTGATCGGTACCTTGAAATGTATAAAGATGATAAAACCACGTTATTAAATAACAAGAATTTGGACATTTATAATTTCAATGATTTCAGTACATTATTACCTGTGATGTATGAAAATTACTTGACATATATTCCTCATGATTATGTGAAACCTTTGACTACTCAATATTTCGATCCTTTTACTGTTACTAGATACAATTTCCGGTTTAGAGAAGGGATTAGTCTTTGGGTACCTTTAGGGGTATGTAAATTACCCCCATTTGTTAACAGCCCAACCAAAGAACAAGATCAGACATGTTTGCAAAACCCTGTGGTTAATAAAATTCATACAAGCTTAAAGCCTGCCACTGATTTCCATGATTCTTTTATGACATGGTTCAATGAACAGGAAGGGTACAACAATTACCGCCTTACTCCAAAACATTCAAATGGGTTTTTATTAACTTAAGTTTCATTTCTATAGGTGTTAGGTAGAGACATATTTCTATATAAATTTGTATGCGATTGACACTGTTTTTGACTCTTGTGACTCTGGCGACCCGCACCCGCGACCCGGTCTGCTCGCCAATTATAATAAGGCACTAAAGCCCTATTATTTCTCCCAGATATACTTTATTTGCTTTCCAAACTATATATACCAACATGTTCAGAAACTTAACCAGATTTCAAAAAGTGGCCAGCCAACCAGTCAGACAATTCATTAGATTGAATTCCAATAACTACAAGATAAACACCGATTCATTTGTATACAAGTATCTCCAGCAAGGACCAAAAACTGTCAAGTATACTAGCGAACACGAATGGTTAGCCGTCCATGAAGATGATACTGGGTTCTTAGGTATCACCAAATATGCCAGTGAAGCTTTAGGAGATGCCACTTTTGTAGAATTACCAGAAGTAGGTGACAAATTCGAAGCTGGTGAAGCTTTAGGATCAGTGGAAAGTGTCAAATCAGCCTCTGAAATTTACAGTCCAGTTTCAGGAGAAGTCTACGCCGTCAATGAAAATTTGGAACACAACCCTCAATTAATCAATGAAGATCCTATGGGAAATGGATGGATGGTTCAATTAAAGTTGGATACCCCAGAATTGGAAGAAGGCTTATTAACTGAAGCAGAATATGAGAAATCCTTAGAAGAGAATTAGTTTGTAGAGACTAATAAACACCATATCTTTCTTTTTCTTTCTTTTGATAAAACATACATACAATTAAGTTGACTCATACATAAACTACTCTAACTAAAGTGAACGGCTATGGGTACTATAATAACAATCAATATAATGATAACCCCTAAGATCAAACACATTCTCATTTTCATATCTTTCCACCACATATCTTTACGGACTCTATTGGCACCTCTTCTAAACCCTTGAGCGGAGATGGCCAAGTTATCAGTTTTATTTTCAATGGAATCTAATCTTTCACCTCTTTCAGCCACCTTATTGATATTATCTCTCATGATCCCGACGGTATCATCGATTTGAGCTTGTATAGCAGCAGTTCGAGAATTGGATTGATCCCCAGTGGATTGTTGGGGGATATATGGATCATATGGTACAGATGACGACATGGTGGGCACTTGATGATACGACAATTAACTAGTGATTCTCCGTTGATCCCTTTGTGTTTTCGTGACGAAGGTGAGAAAAAAGTGTGCGAAATCACCGTCTAAACTTCTTGGTGCCACAGCCAAATTCTGCGGTGCCAGCGGCCGATATTTTCTGACAGCAGTACCGTACAACGTCGGCCGCTTATGAAACGGTTGGTGATGCTATAAATGGATTTAAATGGTTTAATTAATACGACCAAACTAACACTCTAACTACTGGTGTAAGGTTTTGAAAATTGTTCACTACAAATCAACCAAATTATCTCTGGGATTATTCCTCCTAGTAATCTTACCCTAAAAATAGTACTATTGTACACGGTCATTACGAGGCACGGTAGGCATCTGGCACAATCAATTCTCGTGAACCTATAAATTCCCAGTCGTGTGTGGCCCGTTTATCCTCACGCTCGCTCTCCTTTTTCCAGCACCTCAAAATTCCCAATTGTTTTTTCTTTCATTAACTACGATAGTATAATATATATTAAACATGGACGGTGGTATGTATTCTTCACCTTTTTCAGTGCTTTAAGTCAGCCAGAAATGCTACGGCAACCATAGTGCGGATTGCAACATATGGATCGATTGATTGGCCGTGTCAAGTTCCCTGGATCGACAGGTTTCTTTGGGTGGTAAGTTTTTTCGGGTGGTGGGTTTGTAACAGCAAACTCTGACCCTCAACACCCCCGAGAAATCCATGGATTTCAACCAATTGGATCCCAAGGAATGTATAGTACTTTCCTTTGTGGTCCAATAGCTTGATCGGCTTATGGGTTTTTGACGCTAGGCCGGCTAACGGTGGGCTTACGTGTCGAGTTTCTCAGAGACGAGCAAGTGATTATCAATGATTTCTCCATTTATGGGCGTTAATACGTTTAGAGACTTGGTCAATTCAATTGATACTGGGAGATTGGATTGATATAGAGGTTCTGATAGTGCTGATTTGTACTATTGGTTCCGCTTATTGCCGACCTTTTGGTTACCATATTGTTGCCGCCCTGAGAAATTTTTCAAGTGTTTTTCGCTGGTGGGCGCTCGTTGACCCTTGCGATTTTTTCCGCTTCCACTACGCGACTGGATACTATTTAATTACTCGCTACTGATTAACTCCAGTAGCCACTATTACTGTTAGTTAATGGTATCTATTAGTTTAGTGATGGTTCATTGGCATTGGCACGTGGGGTTGATATTTCATATACTAACATTTTTCCTATAGAAGAAGTTGCTGCTTTAGTTATTGATAATGGTTCTGGTATGTGTAAAGCCGGTTACGCCGGTGATGACGCTCCAAGAGCTGTGTTCCCATCGATTGTCGGTAGACCAAGACATCAAGGGATCATGGTCGGTTTAGGTCAAAAAGACTGTTACGTTGGGGATGAAGCTCAATCTAAAAGAGGTGTTTTAACCTTAAGATACCCTATTGAACACGGGATTGTTAACAACTGGGATGATATGGAAAAAATCTGGCACCACACTTTCTACAATGAATTAAGAGTTGCTCCAGAAGAACACCCAGTTTTATTAACTGAAGCTCCAAAGAATCCTAAATCTAACAGAGAAAAAATGACCCAAATTATGTTTGAAACTTTCAATGTTCCAGCCTTTTACGTGTCTATCCAAGCCATTTTATCTTTATACTCTTCTGGTAGAACTACCGGTATTGTGTTAGATTCTGGTGATGGTGTTACTCACGTGGTTCCTATCTACGCTGGTTTCTCTTTACCTCATGGTATCTTAAGAGTTGATTTGGCCGGTAGAGATTTAACCGACCACTTAATGGGTATCTTGTCTGAAAGAGGTTACTCCTTCTCTACTACCGCTGAGCGTGAAATTGTTAGAGATATTAAAGAAAAATTATGTTACGTTGCTTTAGATTTCGAACAAGAAATGCAAATTTCTTCTCAATCTTCTGCTATTGAAAAATCTTATGAATTACCTGATGGTAGAGTTATTACCATTGGTAACGAAAGATTTAGAGCTGCTGAAGCTTTATTCAGACCAAGTGACTTAGGTTTGGAAGCTGCTGGTATTGATCAAACCACTTACAACTCCATCATGAAGTGTGATGTTGATGTTAGAAAAGAATTATACGGTAATATTGTTATGTCTGGTGGTACTACTATGTTCCCAGGTATTGCTGAAAGAATGCAAAAAGAAATTACCGCTTTGGCTCCATCTTCTATGAAGGTTAAGATTATTGCTCCACCAGAAAGAAAATACTCTGTCTGGATTGGTGGTTCTATCTTATCTTCCTTGTCTACTTTCCAACAAATGTGGATTTCAAAACAAGAATACGACGAATCTGGTCCTTCTATTGTCCATCTCAAATGTTTCTAAGCCTGTTGAAGAAAAGGAATTGGAAAAAGAAAGTAGAAAACAACACACAAGAAATTCAAAAAAAAAGATTAAATGTTATATACATATATATAAAGACAAGCTTGTTTCAAAATTTTCTACTTTGTTTTTTGTTTCTCCTTTTTTTTAATAAACATGTAAGGACGTTATAATTTTCCTTTATTGGATTTTTATAGCTTCTTGGCTTTATACATTTATGTTCTATACCACCTCCAATATTCCCGCTATTCTTTTTATAAGTATATTTTTTTATCTTATCCTGTCTTTGTTTGTTATACTCCTTTTTGTTGGTCTCTAATATTTTTAGATTATTAAGGTTTTTCCTTCTTTCAAAAGATATTTTAAAATTTTAGACAAAAAAACCTTTGAAATTTTGTTTTTATTGATTTGAATTAAGTAATTAACCTTTTTTTTCGTTTTTTATTTTTAATTATGTAATAAATAAAGAAGAAAGAAAAGTTTTAGATTTAAAACATGGCTTGTAGATTTTTGAGTAAATATGTAATCTAAATACCCCCTATAACTCTAATTGAGGGGTTTCGCCCTTCAATCTTCCTAACACACAGTTAGCAGCATACCGTTTAATGACATTGTCTTCGTGTAACATATCAAAACTTTCAGTGGCATC
Organism: Yamadazyma atlantica; assembly: GCA_030561325.1. Classification (NCBI taxonomy): domain Eukaryota; kingdom Fungi; phylum Ascomycota; class Pichiomycetes; order Serinales; family Debaryomycetaceae; genus Yamadazyma; species Yamadazyma atlantica. Next base: position 103,991 of record JAKTXA010000019.1, read on the forward strand.
TTTACCAGCAAAATTGACAATAGAGTCAGCACCACCTGGATGATTGGGTAAAAATTCAGTCAAATTCAATACCACATTTTTGACGACACACCAGCAATCTTCTTTAGAATTATGTTGAGCTACTTCATCCATAGTGAATTCTTTTTCTGGAATGGAAAATGTAGATGGTTTGGCAGCAGCCTTTGGTTTAGCACTACTGGCACCGCCACTTGGTCCACTACTAGAACTGGACCCCACAGCACCAGCTCCACCAGCTCCACCAGCTCCGCTACTTCCGCTGGATCCATTAGAGCCACCATTACCTTTGTCTTTTCCCCAATCAACAATGACTCTATCATTAGTAGGATCAATATGTAAACTGATTTGTTTCAATCTGTTCAAAGAACTTTCATGATCAACGGTCAGTTCGCCCAGTTTAGATAATTGTTGTAACAAATAACTACTGGCTTGATCAGCAGCCACTCTTCCAAAAACCACACAAGCCAACAAAGAAGATCCTCCCAATCTATTGTGACCATGAACACCACCAGCGACTTCACCACAAGCATACAATCCTTGGAACGGAGTTTCTTCTTGACCACCTTGATATATGACTTCTGACTTGTCGTTGATTTTAATTCCTCCCATGGTGAAATGTAACACTCTAGTGACGTAAGACACATAGTACTTGGCGGTTTTACTAAATTCAACAGGAGCATTTGGGAAATATTTCTTACCAAATTTATCTGCTTCGTTTTTAGCAGCACAATCATTGTAGTACTTGAATTCTTGAGTCAATTTGGCCTCATCTGTGCCCAATTCTTTCAATAATTCTTCACCTGTAAGGGTCTTCATTAAGTTTCTTTGGTGATAATGCTTAACGTGAAATTCCAAGTTCTTACCGGCATTTTCAGTCAATATTAATCTAAGAGGACCATTACCAGCTTTATTCTGCTTTGCCATTTCGCCACTAACGTAATCTCTGGTCCCTAATTCATTAACAAACCGTTCACCTTTATTGTTAAGCATAATTCCCCCTTCACCTCTAAGAGCTTCAGCTCCTAAAAACAAAAACCGTGGAGCTTCCTTACCATTAATGACTTCAGTGGCATTTAAATCAATGAGCCCAGTAGGATGAACCTGAACTTTTTCTAAATCAATACCAATACCTTTGTTCTTCATCATAATCTTTTGACCATCCCCAGTGGCATGTTCACCATTTGTAGAAGGTAAATCAAAGATATCATTTCTATATTTTCTTAACAAGGAATTTTTGGTGAAATCAGCAGCGTAACCACCGGTGGCCATAATAACAGGTCCCTTCAATTCACCCTTAGCTTTATCAGTTAATTGCTTGTATTTAACCCCGGTAATGTATTTGTTATCGGAATCATCAATCAAGAGATCAATCACTTGAGTGTTCTTTAAGATCACGACTCTTTCAGGTTCATCAATTGATAAATTTTCCAAAGTCTCTAACAATTTATAGGTGATAGCCATTCCTGGAAACTTAGCATCTCTACCTCTATGAGTTCTAGGTTCGGAGTGTCCCCCCAATCTACTCACCACAGATAAATCTAACTTGAAGATCTCTTGTAACCAATGAACAGCTTCAGCAGAGTTATAAGTCAATACTTTAATCAATTCGGGGTTAGCACGGTCTTTAGCACTAGCCAAAGTATCTTGATAGAATTTATCCACCGAGTCTTTGATATCCTGGTTCACTTGAGTTCTGGTTAATGATCCATTGATACCTGAAGTTGCTTTCCCACTGTTCCCACTAAGAAACCCTTGCTTGTCAATCAATACCACATTTCCACCTCTCAAATATACCTCATGAGCTGCTGATAATCCAGCTAATCCCCCACCTACTACAATAATAGGATTGGATGGGAATACAATCTCTCCTTCAGACATTGTGTTCTATTAGTTTATATGTTGATAAATAGTTTCTCTTAAACACCTAGTTGTTGTTCAACAGTTACTGTTGGGTTCTCTTTTTGTATTATTCTTTATGACTGTGATTGGTTATCGATATAAATTTGGATTGCGGGGACCACGCAGGAACGACATTTTTGCGGCTTGTGCTATTTCCATACTAAATTTTGGGTCAGATGCACACGGATTTATCAAAATTAGATCATAATCTGTAAATTTATCTATATACCATAATGCTAGTGTGAAATATATTGGAAAGTATAAGAGATGTCATTAAAATTCTGTTCATTTTTTAATAACTGGTCATGGTTATCTTTTAAATCTTCGTGGGTGAGATGATTCCAAGTAGTGGCATCTCCGTATAACATAGCCGGTGCTTTGGTTAATTGTTTGCCTGATTTATGACATCTGGTACATTGGTAAGTATCATGAGTATCACAAATAGTATCAGGTTGAAATTGAAATAATTGTTTCAAGTTATCACTACTAAACAATCTTTCCACATCTTCCTTTTCATCCACAACACAACTGCTTAGAGATATTTTCATTGATTGTCTTTGAAATATCTTTTCTTCAATTGACCCAGTAGAAATGAATCTATAAATAAAACAATCTTTCTTTTGACCATCTCTCCATACTCTCGCTAATGCTTGTTGATCAGAAGCGGGGTTCCAATCTGGATCTATTAATACCAATCTATTGGCTCCAATTAAGTTGATCCCACATCCTCCTGCTTTTGATGACAACAAGAAGATAAACTCTTTCCCTTCAGGATCATTAAACTTATCAACTAATTTTTGTCTCTTATTGATGGCCATTGCACCATCTAGCCTGAGACAACCATATTTTTTATACCGACACATTCTTTCAATCAAATCCAATGTTTGGGTATAATTGGAAATCAATACAATCTTATCATTTGTTTCGGCATGCAAATTATATAAAAACCTCTCAAGAATTGAAAATTTCCCACTTAACCAGGTGCTGATTTCCTTATTTCTGAAATTCTTATTACCTAGACCTTCCAAATAATCTTCAGGTAATAAATGTTCACAGCCCTCTAAATCTTGTGGCAATGATAACAAATCGGGATGGTTACACAACTTCTTTAACATACCAATGGCTTTCAAAGGCTGCAGCCCAGTACCTTTAAGCAATTTCTTAATTTCAGGAGATGTTATGAAATGATTATATAACTTCTTTTGTAACGGGGATAAATTGACGAATATAACATGCTCATATTTGATTGGCAAGTATTTTGATAAAATATCATTTGTTCTTCTAATAATGAATTTAGATACAGTTTGGGTTAATTCCGTCAATTTCTCGTCACCTTTCTTTCTTTCCAGATCAGTAGCGTCAGCATCTCTACCTCTCAAGATACAGTTTTCAAAGTTCTTTCTAAATTCGATTCTTGTTCCCAAATAATTTGGGTTTGCAAAATTCAATAATGAAAAATATTCAGACAAATCATTTTGGATAGGGGTACCAGAAAGAATAACTCTTCTTTCACATTTCAACTCATTCAAGGCGGTGAATGTAAGGGAATCTCCATTTTTTAATCTGTGACCCTCGTCTGCTAGCATTAGCCCCACTTCAGTACCCGCTAACTTATCCACATGACGCCTCAATGTTTCATAAGAGATAATTAATACCGGTCTAACAACATTCCTACCGCTGGCAACTGACCATTGTTTCAATTGACTTCCAATTTCGGAATTTTTGACTGACTTTCCATCTATAGCTAAAGGAGTTAAAACACCCTCTCCCAACCACTTTACAATTTCATTGGCCCAATTCCTTACCAAAGATGAGGGACATACAATAATACACTTTGAAATGGTTTTCTTACCTCTGGGACTTTGTTTCAAGAGAGTCCACATTAAAGCTAAACATTGCAAGGTTTTTCCCAACCCCATTTCATCTGCCATGATACAACCTTTTGCCTTAGGATCAATTAACCCAGCAGTACATCTGTATAAGAATCTTACCCCTTCTACCTGATGAGGTCTTAAGATCTTGGACAATTTGGGATCTATAACCACTGGAACATCTGGATATTTCGATTGGTCATCTTTGTATTTAGAAATTCCTAGTATTTCTGCTAATGATTTATGGACCTTACGTTTCTTGTTGGGTCTTTCGACCTCCTCGGGTTCCGGGGATGGTTCAGATTTGGGATCTTCATTTTCCTTGTTATTTTCATCAGGATCCTCGATTTTAGGGATCACATCCACCGTAGGATCATATAATACAATGGCGAACTCGCTTAAAGGATCATGCAAAGGTCTTGGAGGAACAATTATCTTAGGCTTGGTCCCCAAAGGAGGTGGTGGCAAGTTCGTATCCTTGGATTTATCTTTGAACGGGATAGTGAAGTGCCTTCTCAACTTTGTGTCATTAATGGCATCATTTTTTGATAAATATCGGGGGTTTAAAGCCCCAAATTTCTTGTTCACCCGAATCAAATTCCCATTTTCATCTACACCATAATCATTCTTTTCGGCTTCATTGGCATCTATCTGATCCACAGCATAGTTGATGCTTTTATTACGGGCTTGTCTTAAAGGATGTCTCGCGTTGCCACCATTATTACCAGCGCCTACTGTATCTGGTCTTACAAATGGAACTCTAAAGGGTCTTGAGAGTCTTTCTTCACTATTCTTGACAGGAGGGGGTCGCTTATCTTTGGGTACTCCGGCCCCACTTCCAAGCGGTGTGGTGTATTCAGTTAACAACTTCCTGGCCATTACTGAGTGGATTCTGGTACAGTTAGTAGTATTAGCAGCCGCTGTAGTGATTATAAATATGTAAACAACGCGATACTACGCGATGCGGCTGGAGAAGGCATCTCAGTGACCACCTGCGAGCAATGTCAGATCAGAATCACATATCTCTTTAGATCATCATTGCATTGCTGCCTCATTTTATCGGTTCTGCTTCTGTTCTGCTTCTGCTACTATAGACCACTCGACCATGGACGAAATCCTCTCCAAGGCCAGTAACCAAGCGGTTTCGTTTGCTATCAGATCAGGTATCTCGTTAGCTTCAGGGTACGCAATTAAAACTATCAGTAAATTCTTAGATAAGATTCCAGAACAAGAAAAAGTTAAGATTAATAGGAAGAAACATAAAATACAAGTCAAGATTGAAATCATCAACAACTCAATTGAATTAATTAAAGCTGTCACGGCCCGAGGGAATAGTAGCTTAGAGAGTACGGTTTCGCTTATTGATGATTTAGCTAATGAGTTCAATAAGTTTGATCAAACTATAGAAGATATCATTGTGAAATTAGCTGATAGCCATTCCAAGACCAATGACTTGGTTAGCCAAGTCAATAGCTATATGAATGATTTGATGGATAAAATAGATGATTCGATTCCGTTATTGACCTTATCGGTTGTCACAAGTGGGGTGAACCTTTCTCAAGATTTATCTCATAGAATTAGCATTAACAAAGTGATCTTGGCTTCAAATTATTTGATTAATGGTCACAAGTCAGGATCTCGCCTAATTGGCCCCCAATTTGACATGAAGTTTTATTCAGTGTTCTATAACCCCAGCCGATTGAAGTATCATGACACAGCAACCAGTAGTTCGAGTGACAGTGAGAATTCTAGTATAATAACCTGGAAAGAAGAATACGCTAGAAGCAAAGTCACTATTGAATCGGTCTCTGAATTTAACTATGAGCTCAAGGTGTTAGAAAACTTTGATGATGACAGATATCATGAAGACTCTGATACTCCCCAATCTCGAAAGATTAATTTGAAAAACGTCCAGAAGCTATTTTTTAGCAGATCAGGCCAATTATTGAAATTGGACAACAATAATTCACCAGTACTCATTCTTAAATTGATAGACGATCAATACATTGCATTAGGAGAATTGAATCCCAAAGACTTCGAGGACAGTGACGATGAAGATGACGATGAGGATGAAGAGGATGAAGATAGTAAGAAAACTGACAAGGTCAAAACAGAAGAAACTCCGGTATCCATCAAACTTTCCTTACTTGAATATATGATCAGATTATGTATCTTACAGCACACTGATCAAAAATGCATTTCTGATATCACCGACGAAAGATTGGCAATATATCTTAATAACGAAATCCTTAATCCTTCCAAATCTGAGACTACTGATAATACCAATTCTATTAATGAAACCCTAGATCTAAATTCTAACATAAAGCGGCTAGAAAACTTGAATTTATGAATATTCGAGATTTTTAAAATGTATATATAATTTAATACAAACTTGCGTAACTACATATTGCTACTGGTGGCCACATAACTCCACCGAAACAAACAAGAATACGTACTTGAATCCTCAACCCCGACTTAGGATTCAGTCGCTCTATTATTATTCTCTCCATTATTACCATTCATGTTATTGATGGTGTTATTGAAATTCATCGCAGAAGTCCCATCATTATAATCACTTTCATTGAAATCATTCAAAAAATGTTCCAAATCCTCGTCACTAACATACAACTCGTTTGTTTCCATGATGTTACCAAATGAGTTTTTGTTGTTTGCTGTTAGCGTTTGGGTGTGACTTAATTGTTGAGACTGATTGATGGAAGAATTGCTCAAATTCGATTGTGATTGATTCAAAGGTAGACTTTGAGCTGCTGAAGATGGGGGATAAGCTGAATGATCCATCTTACCAAAATCAGTTGAAATTGAACTATTTGAATTGATTGATAGTACACTTTCAGGACGATTACTATTTCTCCGAAAACTATTTGAATGAGACCGAGAGATCGATGATTGATAATTCGAAGGAATCGAGGTCAATGGCATAGATTCACTGGTCTCAAACGACTGGTTACCAACTAGTGGGAACAAAGGGAAATAATTTTCATTGATATCAATTTCATCAGGATCAGATTTAACTTCTTGATTATCAAATCCTGTCGTGCCAGTAATAGACCCAAGATTACCATTATGGATATCTTGTTCCTTTTTAAGAGGGCTTGAAAACCCACTGACTTCAGCTCTAGGGTCACTGATGAATTTCTTAAAGTCGTCAGATACAGGATCTGAACTCTCTCGTATCAATGATTCATTTGATGTGTGATTAAAAGGGATTGAGGAAGGTGAATTAGACATATTTCTAACTCTTGGGTCAAAGTCGTGGTTGTCTTTTGAGTCGTTGCTCATCAGACCTGTACCATTCAAATCAGAATTCGCAACTTCATTGTTGAAAAATCCGAACAACCCTTGGCCATCAGACTTTAAATTCTTCATTGAGTTTTCAATTAAGTAATCATCGACATCCAAATTTAAGTCAGGATCATGGGACTCGACCTTCATATTATTTGGATTGGGATTGGCATGGTTAGCCAAATTGATGTTGCTATTTGAGTTGGAATTGGCAAGGGAATTAGAATTGGATTGTGAAGAATCGGATAAGCTATTAGATAAAACGTCACCTTCAATAGGTTTTGTCTTTTTAGATTTATCCAACGCCTTCAACTTATGGTTCTGATAGCAAGTACAGCCATTAGGGTTCTTATAACAAGAACCTAGATGCTGACCTGGTGATTTACCCTTTTTCTGACAGGCACAATTAATATGGAGATTCTTTAATTTCCGTTGGTCTCTACAATGTTGACACTGGGTTGAGGGTCGACCCTTAGGTTTGATCATCGTCAAGGGTTGATCTGTGTGATTACATGTAGAAACTCTATGCCCTCGAATACATCTTTCACAAGCATACTTAATTCCATTAAGTACGACCATACCTATCAATAAGCCGTATCAATCACTTCTTCGAGATGGAACTACTGGCTCAAACAACTAAATCCAGAACAAACAAAAAGTAACAAAAAGAACAAAAGCCTAGAGTATCCGTAACGATAAACTAGTGTTCAAATGTGACAGACAAAAGAACTGTTGTATACTTTATCTGTGTGAGGATGACAAAACTGCAACTTTGTTTAATATTTTTCAAGCAGGTTATAAATTTAAAATCAAATGATCCACAACACTGGTGTACACCTCTTCAAACAATCTTGAGTACCGCCGAGTTACTAATTAGCTAGGCTAATACCTTTTTTTTTTAAGTTTCAATAAAGACTTTATCTAGTTTTAGGAACCAGGCAAGCCGATAAAACTCTTGAAAAAAAAAAACAGGAAAAAAAAAATTTGAACAGGCAAACCAACTACCGTTGTTTTGCAAAGAACAGGCAAGAAACCCTAACACACAAACGATGCCTCGAGGAAACAAACAAACACAAGTAGCGTGAGTATAGTATGGGTTTTAAAACGTTCCTTAAATCAGTGAGAAAATTTTTTTACGCTCACCGCAGCAGGTTCCCAAAAGGCCTAGTACTAGAGAAAGGATACTGCCCACAAGTTGTAGGAGGAGTAAGAGAAAGGCCAAAACTACAAGTGGCAAATAGGGGAAAGTAGCGAACTACTAGCTTAAGCTATATAAACCAAAAATCCAGAGGTTAAGTAGTTACTCTATCTTCAAACAAGATCTCTGTTTAGATTCGAGCAGTAGTAAAGCGATAGTTAATGACTAGCGGAAACGGCGCGAGTTTATACTTGATTAAGAAAGGATCGGACCGGGAAATCGAGCGGGTCTAACCTGCAAAATGTTTTTGCGCGACCATATCAAGGGCTTTACAGATTATGGGCGGTGAGATAACAAGCCTGTGAAATGTGGGGAGGGTATCAGATTGCGACATTCTTAAGTAGACGACATACAAAAAACCCGAATTGTTGGAACTACCCAATAATTGAAGTGGAATTAACAACTTTGTTTTATTTCAACAAAACAACATGTTAACTCTTGAAGAAGTAAAGAAACATGGCTCCAAGCAAGACTGCTGGGTCATAATCCATGGAAAAGCCTATAATGTTACAGATTTCATGAATGAACATCCTGGTGGATCTGGGATTATCTTGAAGTATGCTGGAAAAGATGCTACTAAAGCTTTTGATCCTATTCATCCTGGTGATACTTTAACAAAGTATTTGCCGGAGCAATACCATATGGGTGAAGTTGATATGACTAAGAAACCAAAGGCTGCTCCTAAACCTGCTGCTCCTAAACCTGCTGCTGCTCCTCAACCTGCCGCTCCTCAACCTGCTGCTGCTGCTTCTGCTTCTGCTAATGATGGTTCTTATGTTGGGGAATTTGATGTCGAATACGACGAACAAGATGACAAGAAAGCTCTTGAATTCGCCTCCACTCAAGGCTCTTCTGTTGCTGCTGGTGGCGATGCTGGTGCTGCTAATGGTGCTGGTAGTGGCGACGGGGACGATGAGTATGATGACGATGATGAAGATCCTCCAGATGAATACGAACTCACTAGAAGAAAATACCATAAATCCAAACCGGATATTTCTCAGCTTTATAACTTGAATGATTTTGAGTATGTGGCTAGACATACTATGGATAAGATTGCCTGGGCTTATTATTCTTCTGGGTGTGATGATGAAATTACCTTGAGAGAAAACCATTTGGCTTATCATAAGTTCTTCTTTAAACCTAGAGTGTTGGTTGATGTTACCAATATTGATTTATCAACCACCATGTTGGGAACTAAAGTATCAGCTCCATTTTATATTACCGCAACTGCTCTTGGAAAATTAGGACATCCTGATGGGGAAAAAGTCTTGACTCGTTCAGCTGCTAAGCAAGATATCATCCAAATGATTCCTACTTTGGCATCATGTTCATTTGATGAGATTGTTGATGAGGCTACTGATAAACAAACTCAATGGTTCCAATTATACGTTAACGCTGATAGAGCCATTTGTGAAAAGATTGTTAGACACGCTGAAGCTCGTGGTATTCAAGGGATCTTTATTACTGTTGATGCCCCACAATTGGGTAGAAGAGAGAAAGATATGAGATCCAAGAATTTCGAAGATTTGAGTCATGTCCAAGACACTGATGATGATTCCATCGATAGATCCCAGGGTGCTGCTAGAGCTATTAGTTCATTTATTGATACTGGTCTTACTTGGGACGATATTAAATGGTTCAGAACCATTACTAAATTACCAATTATTTTGAAAGGTGTTCAAACTATTGAAGATTCTTTAAAAGCAATTGAATGTTGTGCTGATGGAATTGTCTTATCAAACCATGGTGGTAGACAATTAGAATTTTCTAGACCACCAATTGAAGTGTTAGCTGAATTAAATGAAGTTTTAAAGGAGAAAAAATTGTTAGGTAAATTAGAAATCTATATAGATGGTGGTATTAGAAGAGCTTCTGATGTTTTGAAAGCCATTTGTTTAGGTGCTAAAGGTGTGGGGATTGGAAGACCATTTTTGTATGCCATGTCTACCTATGGTGATCAAGGGGTATATAAAGCTATCCAAGTCTTGAAAGATGAAATGATCATGAATATGAGATTATTGGGGGCAACTACTATGGATCAATTGAATGATCTGTATATTGACACTCGTTTTGGTAATCGATATGTCCCAGAAGACAAATTGTATTCTAAGGTTTATGAACCTTTGGGTTCTCCTGCTTGGAAAGATCCAAAATTATAATCTTCTGTACTTCAAATATTTATTAGTTAGATAATTTCAACGTACTACTGATTCACTTATCTCATGTAGCCATACTTACCCACCATATCTATTAAAAGTCTCTACAAAATGTTCTGTACATTTGATCTGTATAAACGATCGAACTAGACCTTTTAACAATGGTCGTGTGCAACACGCTACGCGTTGATAGTTGAATCAAAAAAAAACTGCGGAAGGAAAAAAACAAAAAAATCAACACATAAGCTTTTTAACACGGTGGCTAGAGACGGTTTAGCATAAGTTATAAGCTTGTTTCAGCAATCGTTACTGTGTATTGAACCTTTGTTGTGGCAAATATGGTGTCATCTTATGATTCAGGGACCCATTGTTGGTTTCCTGATGACAAATTAGGATGGATCGGGGTAACCGTCAAATCAAATCAGAAGAAGGATAATAAGTATCAATTAGAGTTACAACATGATACTGATCCTTCTACTGTATTCACGGTGGAAACTGACAATATTTCTGAAGAAAACAGCAAGTTCCCTTTAAGAAATCCACCTATTTTGGAAGCCCTGGAAGATTTGACAAGTTTGTCCTACTTAAACGAACCGGCAGTGTTACATGCTATTAAAGTTAGATATTCCCAATTAAATATTTATACTTATTCTGGTATTGTGTTGATTGCCACTAATCCTTTCCAAAGAGTTGATCAATTGTATTCTCAAGATATCATTCAAGCATATTCTGGCAAAAGAAGAGGTGAATTAGATCCTCATTTATTTGCTATAGCAGAAGAAGCCTACAGATGTATGAAATCAGATGGTAATAACCAAACCATTGTTGTAAGTGGTGAATCAGGTGCTGGTAAGACTGTGAGTGCCAAATACATTATGAGATATTTTGCTTCTGTGGAAGAAGATTCTGAGTTAGAGAACAATATAGGCACAGAACACAATACCGATATGAGTGATGTTGAAAAACAAATCTTGGCCACTAATCCTATTATGGAAGCTTTTGGTAATGCTAAAACTACCAGAAATGATAATTCTTCAAGATTCGGTAAATATTTAGAAATTTTATTCGATAAAAGTACTTCTATTATCGGGGCCAGAATTAGAACTTACTTGTTAGAAAGATCTAGATTGGTATTTCAGCCTAAGAAGGAAAGAAATTATCATATATTCTATCAATTATTAGCAGGTTTAAATAAGGATGACAAACTCAAGTTGAATTTGGCTAACGCAGATGATTACAATTATACCTGTCAAGGTGAGGCCTCCATCATTGAAGGTACTGATGATTCTGAAGAATTTAATACCACTAAGGATGCCTTAAGTTTAATTGGAATTGGTGAATCGCAACAGTTTCAAATCTACAAAATTTTGGCTGCTTTGTTGCATATCGGTAATATTGAAATTGCTCCTTCTAGAAATGATGCTCATCTTTCATCTGATGAACCTAATTTAATCAAGGCTTGTGATTTATTGGGAATTGATCCAATGAATTTTAGCAAATGGTGTGTCAAGAAACAAATCACCACTAGATCAGAAAAAATTACTTCTAATTTGAATTACAAACAAGCTTTGGTGGCTAGAGATTCATTTGCAAAATACATTTATTCTGCTCTTTTCGATTGGTTGGTCGATTATATTAATACCGACTTGTGTCCACCCGAAGTTGCGGAACATATCAATTCATTCATTGGTGTGTTGGATATTTATGGTTTCGAGCATTTCGAGAAGAATTCTTTTGAACAATTTTGTATTAACTATGCTAATGAAAAATTACAGCAAGAATTCAATCAACATGTGTTCAAGTTGGAACAAGAAGAATATATCAAAGAAGAAATCGAATGGTCATTCATTGATTTCAGTGATAATCAACCTTGTATCAATTTAATCGAAAACAAGTTAGGTATATTATCCTTGTTGGATGAAGAGTCAAGATTGCCAGCTGGTAGTGATCAGTCCTTGATTGAAAAAATGTACCAAACTCTAAATAAGGAACCAACCAATAAAGTGTTCAAGAAACCTAGATTTGGACAATCCAAATTCATCGTCAGCCATTATGCCTTGGATGTTTCATATGATGTTGAAGGTTTCATTGAAAAGAATAGGGATACGGTTGGAGAAGGACACTTGGATGTCTTGAAAGAATCTTCCAACGAGTTATTAAAGGATGTTTTATCCATCATTGATAAAAATGCTAATGCCTTGCAATTAAATAATGCCGCTTCTGGTGCTGCTAATAAGAAGTCGATCTCTAACAAGAAACCTACTTTGGGGTCCATTTTCAAGAATTCTTTAATCGAATTGATGAAAACCATTAATTCGACCAATGTTCATTATATTAGATGTATCAAACCTAATGAATTGAAAAAAGCCTGGGAATTTGACTCCTTAATGGTTTTGTCACAATTAAGGGCTTGTGGGGTTTTAGAGACCATCAGAATCTCTTGCGCTGGATTCCCATCGAGATGGACATATGTGGAATTTGCTGATAGATATCACATTTTGGTTCCATCGGATTCTTGGATAAAGGTCATGAGTGAAGAGACTACTCAAGAATCGGTTACTGATTTGTGTAGTCAAATCTTGACTACGAATTTGCCTGACAAAGAAAAATATCAAAAGGGTAATACTAAGATTTTTTTCAAAGCTGGTTTGTTGGCTCAATTTGAGAAGTTGAGAGGAGATAAGTTGTTTAACTCGGCAGTAATGATCCAAAAGAATATCAAGAAACATATCACTTCTAAGAAATACCAAGATGTTAGACTTAGCCATATTAAATTGCAATCAATGGTAAGAGGTCACATAAGAAGATTGAAAATCAAAGAAGAACGTGAGACTAATGCCGCCACTAAAATTCAAACTATAGTGAGAGGTTTCTTAGCTAGAAAGCGGATAAGCCAATCATTAGAATCTGTCATAGTGTTGCAAAAGTCTATAAGAGGTTATCAAGCCAGACAATCTATTGTAGGGTTGAGAACTGAAAAATCGGCTGTCACCATTCAAAAGTCTTGGAGAGGATTGCAAGATAAACGTAAATATCAAAAACAATTGAAGTCGTCAGTTTTGATTCAATCATTGATGAGAAGGAAATTGGCTTCAAAGGAATTGCAACAATTAAGGGTTGAAGCTAAGTCGGTCAATCACTTTAAGGAAGTTTCATACAAATTGGAAAATAAGGTCATTGAATTAACTCAATCCTTGACTGGTAAGATTCAAGATAATAAGAATTTGATGAAAGAAATAACCAGTTTGAAACTGTCATTAGAGCAATCTTCTACTGCCCATGAGACTTTAAAACTGAGGGAGTTAGAGTTTAAAGATAAGTTCGATAGTCAAGGTTCTCAACATCAACTTGAAGTTCAAAATATGAACAAAGAATTACAAACCATCAAGCAAGAATATGCTAGTGCTGAATCCAGAATTGAAGAATTAACTAAAGAGCAAAGTAGCTTGAAACAAGAAGTTGAAAAGAATCTCAAAGAATTGACAGAAGCTAAGAACTCATTAATGAAACGTGATACGATAGAAGTGGACTTGAAATCTCATATTGAGCAATTGAAGAACGAATTAGCTACTTTACAACATCAAGCAAAGAATGGCCAAATGAATGCTGCTCCTGCTTTGAATGTGGCCAAGAATAGAGCCATTAATACCAAGCGTCATTCAAGCGTAATGACCTCTGCACTGGGTAATACAAACCTTGATGGTGGTAATAGACCAGTTTCCGTCATTGCTGTTTCAAATGATGAAGAGGCTAATGTCGATGATATTAACGATGAGTTATTTACACTTTTAAGAAATTCAAGACAATTGCACAGAGAAGTTGTGGAAGGATTATTAAGAAATTTGAAAATCCCACCAGCTGGTGTTGCTAGTGATTTTACTAGAAAGGAAATTTTGTTCCCTGCTAGAATCATCATTATTATCTTGAGTGATATGTGGAGATTGGGATTGACCAAAGAAAGTGAAGAGTTTTTGGGTGAAGTTTTAGCTACTATTCAAGTGATTGTGTCCGGCTTAAAGGGTGATGACGTTATTCCAAATGGAGCATTCTGGTTGAGTAATACTCATGAATTATATTCGTTTGTATCATACGCTCAGCAGACTATTTTATCGAATGATACATTATCCTATGAGATGAGCGAAGAAGAATTTGATGAGTACTTAAAATTAATAGCAGTGGTCAAAGAAGATTTTGAATCATTATCCTACAATATTTACAATATGTGGATGAAGAAAATGGAGAAAGATTTGGAAAAGAAAGCCGTTAGTGCTGTTGTCTTATCGCAATCTTTACCAGGATATATGGCTCCTGAAAATTCTCCATTTTTAGCTAAAGTGTTTTCACCTGCTAATCAGTATAAAATGGATGATATATTGAGTTTCTTCAATTCCGTATATTGGTCCATGAAATCATATTTCATTGAACATGAAGTAATGAATGAGGTTATTATTGAATTGTTAAGATTCATCGATGCCTTATGTTTCAATGATTTGATTATGAGAAGAAACTTCTTGAGTTGGAAACGTGGTTTACAATTAAATTATAACGTCACTCGTTTAGAAGAATGGTGTAAGGGACATGAAATTCAAGAGGCTAGTGGCTACTTGTGTCATTTATTCCAAGCAGCCAAACTATTACAAATTAAGAAAAATACTCCTGAAGATATTGAGATCATCTACGAAATTTGCTATGCTTTGAAACCAAGTCAAATTCAAAAATTAATTAGCCAGTATTATGTTGCTGATTACGAGACTCCTATTTCCCCAGAAGTCTTACAAGCGGTTGCTGACCGTGTTAAGTCAAGTGATGCCGCCACTGGTGATTTGTTTGAATTGGTGTCTACGGATGGATACTTTAATGATCCATTTAGAACTGTCAATTTGAGACCATTTTCCAGAGTTGAGGCATATGTACCTGCTTGGTTGGCTCTCCCAATTATCAGAAGAATTGTTGAATTAGTAGCCAAAAACGCTAGTGTTCAAGAAACTAATGGTATGCAAATTAGTGCCAACGAGTCCCCTGAAACCACCAAAAAAGAAGAAATGAATGGATCTTCTACTACTTTAACAGAGGCAGCTTAGATATTGCTTTTTGAGAAATTTGGCTATTTTGTTACTTATAATGCAATGTATTTAATATTATAATCTACATAACTCTATATACACAAATAAATATAAATTGTTTATACCTATTTCTTGTTGATTTCTTCTGGAGTTTTGGTCTTTAATTGCAAGGCATGAACTTTGTCAACATTGATCTCTTGTTCCAACAAATTGTATATCATTCTATGTCTGTTGGGTAAAGTTTTGCCAGTGAAATCAGGCGAGACAATTTCAATTCTGAAGTGTGATTCCTTCACATTAGAAGCTCCAACCATACCTTCATGATGAGAATGTTTAGAGGAGTCGTTGAACACTTTAACAGATTCGGGGTTTAATGTCAACAACTTCTTGATAATTTTCTGTTCTACTGGTCCATTAATGGATGAAGGTATTACACTCTTATTTATTGAACTCATGCTGAATAATCTTTTAAACATTATCCGTCAAACCAGTGCTTTAGTAATGATTTTAATTCTCAACTGAGAAAAAGTCTCACTGTTTTGGAGCGATTAAGAGATAGCTAGCACTTGAATCCCCATTGAGGGCAGAGGGTGAAATAACAACACAATTGTAGTCTTAAATGAATGCTATGTATACTATATAGATAAAAAGTCTTGTAATTATCTAACTCTGACATTTTTTTGCTTATTAGGATTCTTCTCTAACTTTTGTTGTCTCTTACTCTTCTGTGGTTCACTAGAAGCTTTATCTGATTCAGATGAATTATTTCTCTTAAATGAAGGTAAGAATGGTAAAATAAACCCAGAAAATTTATATACAATAAATCCTGGAACAACCAACCATATGTACCAAACAAAGTTTCTCCCAATGATGAGAACCAAAATATCTAAGATCCAAGTAAAATATATTACGTCAAATAAGTACTCAGTCAATCCCAGTTGGCTCAAATCTTGACCTGATTTGACTAACTTATCATATTGACTAACGGGATCATACTTGAAAACGGGTCGACCGATCTTTTCTAAAAACCATTCACATCCTATCAAGGGGCTTTGAAATATTAAGAAAGGATAATAGTTCTTTGGTCTTTGGAAGAGCCAGATAAGACCAAAACACAAGACTAGAATACCAGTTGTGATTTGATGTAATTGATTCAACTTTGTAGTATTACTACTGGCCGTCTTCTTCAAAGATGATGACGCCATGTTAAAAAACTATTATGTATTTAGTGATTATTATAAAAGTATATACACTAGGTCGAAAAATTCACTGAACACAAATTTGAGCGACACACTATCACCAGCAGTTTGTGATAAAAAAACAGAATCAAATCTATAGCGACAGTTAAGATTTCTTTGGAGTAGGGTCAAAGATAGACAATTTTTGGATAACAAGAGATTTGATAGCGTTATATTTGGGCGGTATGACAGATAAGGCTGGAAATCTTTGAGTTAATTGGGGGTTATTTAAAAAGGTTTGAATATTGTAATCATATTGTTTGAATAGGGTGTTGGTAAAGCTATTATTAGTAAATCTAAATTTCAAAAATACTGCCAAAATCACCATTGTTAATACATGACATATAATGTAAATCATACCACCTCTAGAAAACAACTTAAATAACAATAATGGAGAAGTAATAACCAAATTCACCAACATAAAAATCTCAGAATTAGCAGCTAAAATCAAAGCTGATTGATTAAATTTCCCGGAGAATTGATTCAAGGTGTTATTTAATGATTGTTGAGTAGTTAAGTTGAAAGGTAAATAGTTCAACAAATTGTTTTGGAAATAATGAATTAAATGAAACACGGAATAAATGTTGAATGAATATAAGCAACCAGTGATTTTGCCCATAGTAAAACTCATCATATAACACCAAATCGACAAGAACAAATACTGAATGTTCTCATCTCTAAGTAACTTTGTAAAGGTAATTTTTTGGATGGAAGCTTTATTCTTAAAATGGATTTGTTTAATCACTATGACATAGGTAAAAATAATACTCAAAAGACCGTATCTATAATATTTGACACGACTACTAAATAAAGATTCTACCACATTAAATCCAAAACTAGCTATCAGACATAAATGTCCCACAAACCAATAGAATTGTTGAGTCTTAGCTAACCCAAGCACCTGTTGCCCAAGGGTTCTTTGTTGAATACTGTTGGTGTTTCGACTCTCGGCCATTTACAATTTGATTTCTTCACCAATTGACGTTATCTATTCTCTCACTTAATTAACAACTAGAATTTATACCTTCCAGATTATATTGTTGAATATGAGTCCTTAAGTATCTAAGTATGAACCAATAAAATATTCCAGTGTATCAACCCACAACTCTCGAATATACTGTTTGTACCCACAGAAATAAAGAGAGAGGAAATAAAAAATTATTTTTGATACGGCCTTTTAGAACTTCCCCTATTATGCACTGAAGACACTGATGTCAATTTTCTACGGCGTTCCACAATTTGATTTTCCTCGCTGTAGGTACCGCGAAAGCTCCCGGGAAGCCCTTTCAGCAGCCCGCCCAAAATGCGACCCTGCTTGTTGCAATTGTTCCGGAAAAATGAATACTGGTCATGTGGTATAGGTCATGTGACGAGGCTCACGCAACCTATGATAATGATGGTTGCTGCTTGGCATTGTCTTTACAATTTATATTGGGGTATATTTTTTGAAACAGATAATTTCGATGGATTTTATGTTTTTTTTATTTGGATGTACGTTAAATTAATGATAAAGAATTGTTGATGATACTCAATTGACCATTGAAGTTTCAAATGAATTGAAGGAATGATTCTGTGATTTCTGCTATCCCCACATACTAACACAATGTTTCTTAGTTAAAGAGTTCAATAAGCCTTTAGATGACGTTGGACAAGTGTCCTGTTATTGTGGGAACTGTCATAATCAATCTGCACGTGCTATAAGAACCATTAATGTGGTAACGTTATTTTTCATTCCGGTGTTACCATTTTATTATTCCAAAAGATTAAAGTGCTCTATTTGTGGAGCGTCTGGTGACATGAATAAAGAAGTATTGAGCCGGTTGAAATCGGGTCAGCCGGTAGCGATAGGATAGTATTACCCGTTTGGATTCCGAATTTATATTCTTTTTATCTATAATATACAAGTTGTTAGTTGTTTATGTGACATGAAGTGGTGTTATTGTGATCGCTCAAGGGTCTGGTTGCTATTAATTTTTTAATCATTCCTTTTCTTTTATCTTACGTTATGTTTCATTGTGATATTCGACTTTCATAATGACTATATTCAAATAGACTTTCTAATTTATCTCGTTATCAGTGACATTATGCACGTATCAGCTAATTTCTCGTTTTAAAACGATCTGCTAAAACTTTACGGTAATCTCGGCTGCCAAAAATTCAAATGTCTTATTGGCTGCTAAAACTAGATTATTGTGTAAATCCTTCTACTTCTAGTCTCCGGTGGGTCCTATTACATATTAGTAATAGTCATCATTTTTGCTTTATGGTGTGATTCTCTTTTCATGGGACGCTTCTTTCCGGTAATGCTGATTTCCTCTCCTGACCAATGTCATAATACCCACCTTTATGTTATAAATTTGATGACCAATGAGGGCTATAAATAATACCGTCTTTTACCCCTATTTTTTGTAACATTCTTATTTGTAATCAATACCAATTTGTTGGCGATATCCTCAGTGGGAAATAAATTTTGCATCCAAATTTAGCTATTGATTTTTTTGCAAGTATGGTGACAATTACAGATTTAGTGTCTCGTGCAGGTAATCAGGCTGTTAACATCAACAAACCCGATTCTGATATCAAGTTTCATCTTACTCAAGATGGTTCTGATTGGTTATGGGCTGCTTTTTCGATCTTCTCCTTGTTGACTGTAATCCATTGCGTTTGCTTCGTTTTTGCTTCTGCTAAGGCAAATTCTATTAGAAAGTTTTTACTTACAGTGCCTTTATTTACCAATGCTATCCTAGCCTATTCCTACTTCACTTACGCTTCTAACTTGGGTTACACTTCTACAGAAGTTGAATTTCACCACATTCATGCTTCGGGTGGTTCGCCTGCTAATCTTAGACAAGTGTTCTACGTAAAATATATCGGTTGGTTCTTAGCTTGGCCATTCTGTTTAGTTTCTATTGAAGTAGCCACACACTCAATAGATTTGAACTACAACAGTTCTGGAGAAGTTTATAATGCCTTTGTGGGATTACTCACTGGACTATTGAGTAAAATCTTAACTACAGAGATCTACGTGTTGGGCTTGTTGATCGGTGCCTTAATCAATTCTGTCTATAGATGGGGTTATTTCACTTTTTCTGTTTCAGCTCAATTATTAGCTATGGGTTTAGTTCTGGTATCTGTGATAAGATCCTTCAACTTGACTCAAAGATCATCGAATTCTGGTAATACTATTGCGTCTGGTTTGGTATTTTTTCAACTAATTGTGTGGATGCTCTATCCAATTTGTTGGGGATTGAGTGAAGGCGGTAATGTCATTCAACCAGATTCCGAAGCCGTTTTTTATGGTATTTTGGATGTGATCACTTTTGGTCTCATTCCTTCGTTTTTGACTTTTTTGAATATCAAATCATTAGATAATGATTTCTTTGCTAAACTATTCCATTTTGAAAGTCATAACCACGAGAAACTTAGCATGTCGACTCCAAGACATTCTGGCGATACTGCTGTTCCTAATGAGAGGGCACCTGAACCAAATCAATATCTGGCTCCTCAGCAGCAGGAATCAGTCCCTGCTGGTTCTGCTCAGGTTTGAAACTTTAAGCTATGTTAGGCTTTTTCTTTCACTTCGCTACACTTCTCTGACTCTGGTCTTTATTTTGTTCTTTTCTCTTTTTGCTACAGGTTTATAAGTCTATTTTCTTACTGTACAAATTGTTACTATGTTTAAGAATTAATGAATATATATATTATACGCTCTGAAATACAAAATTCTCTATCAAAAATTGATTAATTTCATAGTTGCAAAACCAACGGTTACAATCACAAAATAAGCAATCAAGGAGCTTGGAAGCCCCCTGGTTATAAAGGTTCCTACTGTCAAATATGGCTTTCCAAATTCATCAGTCATGCAAATGGCAGTGACATTAGGAAACCCTGAGGTGGGTAAAGCCATAGCAGATGAGCATAATAAGGCTGTCACCATTATCAATAATCTAGGATGAGGTTCTGGCAAGTTGGCCCCAATTTCAGCTACTAAAGGAACGGTGATCAAGGCGGCCACAGTATGACTGACAAAAGTTGCCATAATTAAAATTAATAGACCAAATGTCAAGGCGATACCGAAGAGAGAAAAGTCTTCGACCTGATGTTGAATTTGTACTGCGATGGTAGATAATAACCCAGAAGACGAGACTGCCTTACCCAAAGCAGTACCACCCATAGCCAACACGACAATGTTCCAAGGATAGTTATTGAAATCCTCGGTTGACAAAAGTCCCGTTCCAAAGAATAAAATGATTGGAATTAACGAAATTATACCCATTTCACCAAACAACCACTCTAATTTAGATGCGACACACCATAAAAGAATGGTAAAAATAGAAACAACAATAATAAACCATTGAATGAAGGTGAACTTATCATCAATTGTTCTTATACTAACTAATTTAGTATTTCTGCTGTTACAATTGAAGGTGATTAAAAGGAATATCCAAATTAGCACAAGAGCCAAGATACAAACCGGGATGCTTATTACAAACCATTGACCCCAAGAAGGTTGGGGATCCATAGATTCGATGGCAATCATATTTTGAGGTGAGGCAATTGGGGATGCCATTCCTCCCACATTAGAAGCTAGAGCGATACCCAAAATGAGTGCTTCTTTAAAAGTAGAATCTTTAGGCAAAGTTCTCAATAACGGTTGTATCAATGAGAAACATAATACTGGGGCTGCTACATTGGATACCCACATTGAGGCAAATAAAGCAATAGCCATAATAGTGATTAATACAACCGCAGGGTTAGTACCGGCTCTGGATAAGATTTCAGTAGAAATGATTTTAGCAATATGATATTTCGATAAGGCAGCCGCCAAGGTAAATCCTCCCAATAATAATAAAATCACTGAATTCCACATTGATGACAAAATAAATTTGGATGATTGGTCTGCGTTCATACTTGTGCCGTCATCATTTTTTAAAACTTCCAAAGTAATGATTAAAAATGGAATTAATAATGAGGTCACAAATAGAGGAATAGCCTCCGTTGCCCATAGTAATGAAACAGAAATCAATAATGCAAAACATTTTTGTTGTTGATAGTCTTGGAAAAAGTGAAGATTTAACAAAATGATGGCAATAATTAAAATGATCAATATCTTAATTATCATAGGATTTTTCCAAGATACATTGAAGCTATCGATCAAATTGTTTCTTCCGCCGTTACCACCGGATGAACCCTTTTCATTCATTCCATCAGAATTAGCTGCATAATTTTTCCTTTCTAACCCGATCATATCTCTCCAGACAGTATTTCTTTCCCAAATAACATGTTCTCGTAAATGGATAGATAATTCCGATTTGGCTGATTCAAGATCATTATGATTGCAAATTATAGAATACAACTTGATTATTGATTGAATCTTGTCGTCCAAGTTAACAAGGGTCGTTGGTTTAAAAATATAGCTCTTGTTACCTAAATCATTCAAGTAATCATCCTTGATGTGGGTGTCCAATGATTTGTCAAATTTCTTCAACGCCTTTTTGAAACCAGTTTGGTTCAACTCAACATAAGATTTTAATTCCGATAACGTGGTGAATAACCCAATAACTCTTTTTCTCAATAAGATTCTAGTTTCACTCAATAACATTAATTGGGGCGGTAATTCGGTAGGATTATCCTCCCACACACCAGGCGATTTGGGAGACTTCAAATAGCTATCTATAAGTTGCAGTTGTTGCTTGTTGCTTTTACTGGAGCTGGGACCTTCGGTAGCATCTTCGCCTTCATAGTGAGAGATTTCCTCATCATCATCGTCGTCGTCATCGTCATCGTCGTCTCCTTCTGTAGCAGACTCACCAACAGCAGTTTTGTTATTTTTTCTGTTTTTTAATCTACCACTTGAATTACTACGAGTTTGGCTCAAAGCAAACCCATTAAGATCTGTACTGTTCTTTCTACCAGACTCTAAATCGGCTTCGAATTCTTCAATGTCACTAACCAAGTGGTCCATGTTGCTCAAGATATATTTCTCTTGCTTGATATAGAATTGGTCAATTTTCTTCAACTCGGCGTCTAATGCAGCAGTAAATACCACTATAGGATCTTTATTCCCACCATGCTCATTATCTATTAAATTGCTTGATTCTTCATCATTAGGCTGATATCGAATAGAATCTCTTTGCAAGGAATAAATAAGTTTCTTCAACGTAGAGTACGCAATATACTTGGATGACCATTCCGGTACAGCGTTAAACTGCAAAGAATGTGAAAACTTCATTATCACCTATTTCTACGGCTAGTTCTTTCGTCGTTGTGCCTGATTCCTCGAGTGGTCCCTTCATTTTCCCATTATTGTCTCCCTCAAGGGAATCTCAATTTCGGCGGCACACGAAATATCGAAACCACACCGAAGTAAAACCGTAATCATTAGGCATCGAGGAGAGAATTCTGATGAAGAGGAAAGAACAATTATCGAGATATTGTTCGTTTATATAGAGAGATACAGAGAGAACCAAACATTCATATTAGATGCGTTCTTGTTATTTAAACCGTAAATATTAACCTTCACGATATTAGCTTTGGGGATTCTTTATCGGAGTGGTGCGGATATCAGTACTACACAAAGACAGCTTCGATTTAATACGGCACTATATTGTTTCTGGCAGCGCGGATATTACTGGCGGAAGTTCAACCGTTCTTTTCATCATCCATCCTTTAAATACCAGTGGGATTAGTGAAATTGATTACTGCATTTCCATCTAAATTGAGTTGAGTCATTCAACATATTTATGGGAACGGTCCTAGAACAAGTTCGAAATTTAATTACTAATAGGCCATTAGACGGCACTAATTATTCGCTGCATTCAAGATATTACTTAACAGATACGTCATTTATTTACCGATTTATTGTCCGAAACAAGCGTATCTTTATATTTTTGGGTCTTGGTTCATTGGGAGTTTACATAATATCTCCTAGTTTACCCCCATTCTTTCCATTTCAACAGTCCTTAGATACCCCTGAAAAGATGTTTACCAAAAGGCCCGACAAATATACCACCGGGTTGATTAATATGAGAAATGACTGTTTTGCCAACAGTTCAATTCAGGCATATCTGTCTTTACCCGGCTTAACTGAGTATTTGAACAAATTTGTTTTGTCATTTAATGATTTCAAAGATTTCTTGAATGATAATGAATTTGATATTGATACCCTAAACTTTAAGAATTCTCCCCATGGTGCTGATTCAAATTCCAGTCTAAGCAATGACCATGCCAGTTCAGAAACTGAGCATGTCAACCCCAAATTTAAAAAGATTGAATTGAGTTTCACAATTCCTTTGCATATATCCTTAGCGAAGATTATCAAGAAATTACAGAGTACCCAAATGACTACCAGGACAGTTTCAGTTTGGACATTTTTACATGATTTGGAAAAAATCTTCAATGCAAAGATTTCAAGAAGTCAACATGATGCTCACGAATTGACTCAATTGATTAATGAAACCTTAGAAAATGAAAACTTAAAAATCCACAAAAAATACAGACTATTAATGAAAAAGTTAACATCAGAGAAACAGACCGACAGGATCCAAAAGCTAATTAATAGTTTAAAATTGATTGAATTTCCAGAATTTCCTTTAAATGGTTTGATATTAACCCAAATGAAATGCCTTAATTGTAAAGGGGTTTCAAAACCGAAATTCCTGCAGTTTTTAATGCTAACTTTGCATACACCAGAAAGTGTTTCTACTGATATAGAGACTTTATTGAATGAGAATGAATCTGAATCTATCGATGATTATCAGTGCTTGGGTTGTCGAATCAAATATATTATTAACAATGAAAATTATTTAAAGAAACAAAAACCTGATTACGAAAATTCTTTAGCAACAGATGAATCTTCGATTTTAGAGCAATTATGCCTTCTAAATAAAGACTCTAGTTTCTGCATAAATGATGACTTGCCTGAGAATGTTGAGTCATACATAAAAACTTACAGCAAGAATAATATCGACATTTCCAAGATAACATCTACTGTGTTAAGAAAAAACCAAATCTTGAAACCTCCAAAAATTTTTGGGTTACATTTGTCACGTTCCTCATTTAATGGAGTAAATGTTGTAAGAAACTCATGTAGAGTTTCTTTCAGGGACCACTTAAATCTATCTATCGGTAAGGAATACCACAAAGATCTTAAAAAGTTTCAAGCAGCTGCCCAAGATTATGAGGAGAGTCTATTAAGAACAAAACCCTTGGCCTCTAAAGTGTTAACAACTGATGTCAATGACATGGAGGATGAGTCTGTTCAACTCGAAGATATTGAAGATTCAAATGAGGTTCTGGATGAAAATGATGATGATGATAAAGACACTAGTGGCAACGATGTGACAGATACTGATTCTGACTCTGACTCATCTTTAATTTCGAGCCAGACCTTGAAAAATAGAGCTGCATCATCGAAAAGCTCTGCAACTTCTTCCACAAATATCAAAACTCCTGATTCGTTAAACAATTCACCCATTTCGAATGACCAAACTGATGACCTCTTGAATCATTTCAAGAAATTTAAATTCAGTGAGAATGACAACTATAAATATAGATTGAAAGCTATGATCCGTCATCAAGGTTCACATACCCAGGGACACTATGAATGCTATAAACGTAAACCGTTGTATGTTAAAGATAGAGACGGTATTATTATCAAGTTGTCTCCTGAAATTTTAGATGAAATTGTTTCTGATGATCCATCTAACAATGAGAACCAAAACTCTTCCAGTACAAGATTCAGAAGGGCATCTGCTATCTCTTCTTCTTCTTCCGTGGGTACTGACAACGAGGACACTACTTCTAATAATACCAGTAGCAATGGAGAAAGACCAGACATTATGGCCTCGCTAAATGAAGAAAACATTCCAGAACCGCCAGGTGCCTTCAGAAGAAAGTTCAGTAACATGATGGGGCGCAGGCCCTCAATATATCAAGCTAATCCAGAAGGCGTCGAGATTCATGAAATCATTCCTTCTGGTCTCACCACTCCTGCGGAATTAGTAGTAAAAGATCTCGATACTAATTATTTTGGTTCAGATTTAACAGAGCAGGTTAACTCAAAACTAAATAAAGCTGAACAAACTCAAAATGATATTAAATTGAAAAAAATACCAACCATGTTAAAAAACCCATATTGGAGAATAAGTGACTCAGTTATCACTGAAGTTACGAAAGCTGCGGTTTTGTGTGAAACCACTAGTGTATATATGTTATATTATGAGAGAGTCGAAAAGTAAGAGACAATTCTTATTTTATATATCTATGAATTTATACAATTGTTTATCATTTAGATCAACTTAGTAATTACCATCATTCGATGCTATGACCACACAATCCAATACCCAATCATGGTTCTCAGTTGGTATATGGTCTACTGCTTGTTGCGCCAATCCGAGTCCTATTAGATAAGGTTTTCGATTGAAAGTTCCACAATAGTGAGATAAGAATTCATCATAAAAGCCAGCCCCATGCCCCAATCTTCTTCTCTGTTTATCAAAAGCAACACCTGGTACGATCACTACATCTAAATTTCCAGATTTCATGATACTTTCTCCGTCGATAGGTTCTAATAACTTGAACTTTCCTTGTGGCTTTAAATTGTGAATTTGAGATAAATTGTCTACTTTAAGCATTTGCAAATGTCTCGGTTTCCGATTATTTTGAGACTCATATACACATTTGGGAAGGTATACTTGCTTTCCCATTTGGAAGCAAGTTTCAATTATCTTTTGGGTGTTGATTTCCATCGTGGGCATATTCATATAAACGGCAATTGTTTTAGCATTTTGAAATTGTGTATTTTTTATTAATTGTCGGTGGACGGACATCGACTGCTCAATTATAGATTCTCTGGGAATCGATGCTAGCTCACTCTTAATGTGTCTTCGTAGCTTTTGTTTAGCTTCTTTTATGACCGATTTATTCATGCTTTACTCAATTATATTTTTAGTGTACCACAAAACTAAACCAAATTTAGTGAAAATCGCATTTTTGAGAGAAACAGATACATGTATCTGATAATAATAATTACAATGAAATATATGAAAATTATTTATAGTTAGTCTACTCAGTATGTGCAATTACTTTTTCATCAAATCTTACTGATTTTCTTCTCTCACCCGTGTTCGGATCTGTAGGGATATCCAACTCAATCCCACTTTCACCTAGCGCTTCTTTGGTATCGGCCAACATTTTTCTAATGTTTGACTTATCATTCATACTGTCATCATTACCCCCATTGTTTTTACCGCCGTTGTTATTATGGCTTGAGCTTGATTGCCTTCTATGTTGAACTTTGGTGTCATTTTTACATTTGACACAAGAGCAAGTAAATCCCCAATTAGCTCTTAGCTCTCTCTGTCTTTGGGAAACAGTATGGGAAGGATTAACATACGTTGTTGTCAATTCCTCATTAGCCTTAATATCTCTTGCTGCAAAAACCTTGATTCCTTCGGTTCTAGCAGTCGGCGAAGTTTCGACAGTAACACTAGGATCACAATTATGATTCAAATGGGAGTGGATAGCATACACACAAAAATCCAAATTATTGAT
Source organism: Yamadazyma atlantica (assembly GCA_030561325.1). Taxonomy (NCBI): domain Eukaryota; kingdom Fungi; phylum Ascomycota; class Pichiomycetes; order Serinales; family Debaryomycetaceae; genus Yamadazyma; species Yamadazyma atlantica. The sequence continues at coordinate 131,291 of JAKTXA010000019.1, forward strand.
GTTATAGGCCCCCAACATCATCAAAAATTCTCTATAGTCGATGTCACCGTTTTGAGTGGCAAGAGGAAATACTTTGGAAAATGTCTCGAAACCCTCTTTCCATAAAGTCTCTTGCTGTTCTTGAACAAACAAGGCACCTCCACCGAAACTGTCATTAGAACCAACAGACGGGTTCAAAGCTTTATTCCGAATCTCCTGAGACACTCTAGCCATTGACTTAAAGTAAGGTAATTTTTTGTCTGTTTTATCCTCCAAAATATTGGCATATATCAAAGCTATAGCAAACAAGGCATTCCATTGTTCTTTGATGCAGTAATCTTCCAACTCCAAATATGCTTCTCCGTTGATTTTTCTTTTACTCCCATTTTTAGTTAAATGCTTTAATGCAGGATGAAGCTGATCTAGTTTTTTACAAGCAATTGAACACCACAACTCAGGACAAGCATTACAGTCCAAACCCCTTAAAACTGAAGGCCCCGAAGAATTCCGACTAGTTAATAGCTTTCCACAATAAGTGCAAGCCTTACTGGACTTTATTAACTTCAAATTGGCCAAAGGGGGGATGAAAAACATGGGTTTCTCTTCCCAAATCAATGAACCCTTACTGATATTAGTTTTCGCATAAAGACCCTTACCTCTTTTACTAGTCATCAAAACTTTAACATTATCAGGTAGCTCAAGGGCTGGATTAGCAGTTGAAGTGATTTCGCTTGCATAATTAAACTGTTGATCAGCGTTGTTAGATAATCCAAATTTTTTTAACAATGTCTTAACCCTTTTTTCAGACAAACTCCAATTCGGATGCCTAGATCTAACAAATGCATGTAGTTTACCAGCACCCATGGATTCGGTGTCAGGATATTCCTTCCAAATGGCAATAACATCGTCCACCACTTGTCTTTCGTGCGGTACTATGAGTTCATCTGTCTCGGGACGAGAATCGTTAATAGTCAAAACTTCTACCCCCTTATCAACTGTTTCTTCCACCATAACGAATGTATATATTCAATTATTTTTGTGTAAAAAATGAATTCAAAAGACTAGTTTTTTGATGGGTAACAAATGGTGGAGATTGAAAAGTTGATCACTAGACGTCCTCATCTCACTAAAGTTAGAGTCTCACACTACTCTTAGCCAATTATGGGACCAACCGTTCCGATTCTGGTTATTACTTTATTTATTTACATAAGTAAGCAATTTACTTGTTTCGTGGAATTGCATTCATTGTGTATTTGCCTAAAGCCCTATATAGTTTTTAAATGATCTAGATCTTGAATTAGTGATCAAACCCGTATCATGTAGAATAGCACTGGATTTGACCAAAACTTTACCCTTTTCGGACTCAATTGTGCTTTCTAGTCGAACCCACTTCTCATTCTCATTCTCCAATGGTACTTTCTTGGTTTTTATAATTAAGAACTGATTAGCAAAAGATGGATATTTGTAGGAAATAGTGAGGTGCTCCACTTTAAAATCACCTTTATAACTCGAACTTGTGCCACTACAAAATGCGGCATTACGTTTGAAGGTCTCATTCAATATAGTAGCCAAAATACCACCATGGACTATAAAAGGGAACCCACATAACTTATAGCCTGCATGAACTATTGTAATTCCTTCATTGGTTTGGGGGTTGTGAAAGATGACAGGTTTTATTAAAAAGCCCCCTGGCTTAGCTAAAATGTTGGATATCATAGACTTAGGACTCTGACTTTGTTCTTCTGTCAAATTGTCTCCTCTTGATTTATTTATCACTTTGGTATGTTTAGAACTAAAATCTTGTTTATCCAAAATATTATGGTCTAAATCTTCCCATGATTCAAGCTTAGTCCAAGTTTGGCCATCCTTTGGATAAATCAAGGCATTATACAATGGAAGCTGTTTTAATCTATATGATAATTGTATAGGCAATAATCCATCATGATCTTGTGTTTCGGTAAACTCCTCATATTTGTCTAATAAAACTTCACTGTAACTCAAATAGCTTCCCAAGGCAATAAATATCGCAGTTGCTTTCCAGTTTATGAATGATTTTTTCTTGTGCTTAGGTAAGTAATCAAAAGGAGAATCGCTTTCCCTTCTAACAGAATAAAACCTAGCAGTTTTTAAACCTCTCAATGCCAGTATTCTTCCCTGTCTAGCGCAAAACATTTCACTTACACTAGATTAAGCGGGAAACAGCAGTTCGCGAGATTTCCACAGAACAAAAGTAGAAGATGAAAATGATCCACATCCAAAAGGAAAATGAGCACAACACGAACAAGTTCTTGAAATGTATTTACGAGGAGACATGGATACAATCCATATACAAATTTTCGTGGCTTCCCTCAAGTGATATAGTTTTTAATCTACACAAATTCAATCTTGGCACCGGAGAAACTCATGACTCAACGCCGAGACCTACGGCAGTTTACAAGGATTTGCAGTTGGAATCATCAACAAAAGTATATCACAGGAAAGGAACACGTCCTGCCTTGCTTTTACAAACACCCTTCGGGCAAGATGGCCAACAGAGAATAAATGAATACACATGTACTCTCAAAATATAAAAAATAAATCTACTCGGAATAAATCAAAGCCGCTTAGACTGTGAGTGACACATGCTGGTGTTCAGGGGGATAATTGTCTTTGAGACGCATTGAGAATGATTCAGCTACTACTACTCAAAAATCATGATTCGGCTATTAAACAACATAATAACAGGATACCATGCTCACAAGCATCTCAAGTAAATGATAATGACCTTCTCATCACTTACTTGCAATGATGTCATTATATTGCGCACATCATTCGGGAGAACAATTCGCATTCAATTATTCGTATGTGATTATTCGTATTTGATTATTCTAATTATATTAAATTACCTACATAATTTGGAACTCAGTCTCCCTCAAGAAGTCCACATTTAAGGAAAACAAACAATCCTGAATTAGCTTTTCAGCTAATTTTTGAATAGTACAAGTTAGAGGATATGACAGAGAAATCAGAGAAACCATCGAATTTGAATGCGGTGACGCAAAATACACCGATTGAAATTGACGGACAGTCTAGACAATTCATTAAATTATTGGGAGATGAGACACAGTATGCGTCTGTCAAGAAGATAATACATAGCCCTTCTGTCAGCGATTCGATTGCTCATTTAAAATTATTAAATGCTTTTCACAAATTAAGGCAAATCATAACGGTTAATATCAACACAAAAGCCCAGCAGGGGAAGTTGTGGCAATGCTATGTCACAATGGCTGTTAGGAAATTTAACATATTCATAAGTGCCCTAAAAATAAGGTTTCCAAATGATCATGAATGTGAATCTGATTTTAACCAATTCATGAATAACTGTTTACCTAGTCTTGATATCCTTTTGGTTTGGCATGCATTTTTATTGAATCCAAGATCCATCCACGACAATTTCTTGTGCAATGACTTTTTGAACTTTGTTAAATTTCCCTTTCCGTTGTATAGAATTGACCAAGAAATTTCGAATGAGACTTTAATGTATCAACCAAGTCAAGCCGCTCAAAGTTCTTTCATGATTTTGATGGACGAATACTTAGTCAAAATTGACAGTATTGAGAGATTTTCTTATGACGTTTATCAACCCTTTGATCCATTTCAGATTTATTTACCAGTAATGTGTCCTATTTGTTTTTGTTGTCTTGGTATCCATCCTTTGACTTCTTCCGATCACGTGGGCTTTGCTGATCTGGCGTTCAAACTAAAATCAAAAACAAATTGTGAATGTGGGTTCAAATCTGCTGTCAACTTCGAGCAATTGAGAAGGCGGAAGCTAGTTGCTGACAGTCAAAAGAGCTCCTCGATTCCTTCAATCCACAAGTATTATTCTCCCGAGATCACCAAAAAGCCACCTAAAGAGATAGATGCCAAATTAATTGACACAGACATAAAAAATTTCGTTCTGTATACTCTAGATACTGAGATAAGGAGCCTCAAACTTGCATCTCTTCTTGAAAAACACGCTGGAAAAAGATTGAACCGGTTTTCACTCTTGGTTTTAAGAGATTACTTTGAATCTAACCCTGTCTATTTGACAGTCCCCACGGCTACTTCCATCCCTATTCAAGAGGACTTGGTTGCTTGTGTAACTAGACAAGAAAGGTTCATCGACAAGATGGTAGACTTAAATTGGCTATTTTCTTCATACGTGGGATTAACTATAGATGAAGCTATTGAAAGGTACCATCGATTTTTTCAATTAATGCGATCGTCAAAACATCCTATTGTGCCTACATTGGACATTGATTTGATTTGGCACACACATCAGTTATCTCAACCTCAGTACTTCGATTATAGTAGAAGGAATGCTGCTTATGTGATTGACCATAATGATAAAATCGAAGAGAATCGTTTGAACTTTTCATTTGAGAAGACATGTAAATTGTACAGGAGTAAGTTCAAAGAGGACTACTCAATTTGCTTGTGTTGGTATTGTTCTTTCAACAGAAAGAAGCTGAAGAATGTTTTCCGCAGAGATGGTGCCAAGAGCCCGTTGGTATACAACTCAAAAGACCAGTCTCTTGCCCATATAAGTGCACACAATGCTGTCAAAATCAACACCGAAAGGGCAAATTCGGTTTCTGCCTACATTGTTAGAAAATACCAGAAAAAATCTAAAATGGATTCATCCAGGCTACCATGGGATGATGATATATTCTTTGGAGTTAATTATGTGTGCGACCCAAAGGCTCCTCTTCCCCTGGGAGCTAAGCATTCACCATTGTACAAAAACGGCTTATGTGGAACTGTAGTTGATACGGCCAGTGCTTGTGCAACGAGAAGTACTGTTGGAGAATATGGATCATATAAAGGCAACCCACCTTCCGGAGCTTGTGTAGGCACCGGTTCCTTTTTTGTAACTGGTATTGCTTTGGGCGCAAGCTCCCTGCTTTTATTCAGTGATTACAATAGTGAATCTGGAATGGGCGGCACAGGGGGTGGTAATCTTAGTGGTTGTGGAAGTTCAACTAGTAGTGGGTGCGGAGGTGGGTGTGGAGGAGGAGGTGGAGGAGGGATATAATCTAGAAATATATATGCAACATGCTTATCATACCTGCACTTGTGTAGTTGACCAAGGATCAAATTTTGTAGTACGTTCCACGCAATCTCCCATCATTCCGAAACTCTAACTTACAGCCCAGAGTAAGGAAGCGATTGCACGCCCACATGGATCTTTAGTTCCTGTGAAACCATTGGTTACATAATCAGATATTCTTGTATCTTGGCCCATACTTGGGAACTGTTCCTTCGTCATTTTTTAAACTAAGTCAGACTTAGTTATTGAATGTTCCAAAACTAAAAAATATCTCCAAACACACTCAAAACTTGCTTGATTATTGAACTGGACGTTAGACCAAGCCAAATCAAGAATCGGAAGAAGTGGAGCCTTTAGTTCAAATAGAATCGACAATAACATCACTCTACACAATACAGCAACCCTTCTGCAGAAAACAAATTTACGACCCCCAATGAACACCACAACAAAACATAAAAAGGAGAAACAATGCAGCAATAGCGCTTCAATGTTCCAGAAGTAAAGCGCTTCTGACCCAATCCCTGTATGCTAAGTTTTAATCAAACAAAATCACCAAATGAGCAGCCGATTCTAATAAAGATTATACATAGACCAGGATTTCCCAACAATAAATAGTTCTATAGAGTTGAAAGAATATGGTTATTCAAGTTGTGTCAATAAATGAAGTCTTAGATAAATTTGGCTGCAAATCTTGTTAGTTAATGCTATTTCATGTGATTAATAGCTGTTCAAGTAATCAAAATAGGAAAAAATAAAAATGTAGCAACAAATGTTAATGAGAAAAACAGGACGAGTGTGTTATTGTTAAAACTCCAATAGATTTTAGTACACGGGTAACAAAGACTTCTCAAGCACAAGCTTCTAAAATTCCGCACCGCTACCTTGAAGAGGGTGAATTAAATTAATAATTAAAGACCAAAATGTGAATTTAATTCCATCTCAACACCAAAACAAGCCAAGCTCGCATAAAAAATGGCTAGTACCATTATTTTTTACTGCTAAGATTATGAAACGGATAAAATCAACAAATCGAAGCAAAAGAAGAAGATCCTATTTTCCAAAAAACTAGAGTGCTAATTTAAAGAGGATCATACCAAAAAGGTGTCCCCCATAAGAGGCACAGCCCATTTGGCTTGTGGATATACAATAGTAAGTTGACTCCAAGAATGCAATCAGCAGTAAGCACTTTGGAAACAAAAAAAAAAAAAATTCTCAAAAAAATAATTAACAATTATGACGAAGCATTTAAAATGTAGATTCATGTTTACCATTAGTATGTCACACGATTATTGACCGCTTAAAGAACACTAACAAATCTTGTGAAAAAACTAGCTAATACCAATGCCGGAAAAAGCTCGCCTTACTTAATTTTTTTTCCACAATAATTTCAAAGGCTAGCACATTGTGTAAGCTATTATTCGAAAAAAAGGACGGCTAGGAAGCATGGGCCGGAAATGAAGCTGCGCAATTCAAGGAGAAGCTTCTAATGAATTGGTCACAAACCCAGCTATTACTTCTAAATAGTTAGACTCAGAGGAGGTACTTCCGGAGATACCGAAACCTCAGCAAGGAACAAGAACCAAAGTGTCATAATTAACACTATAGCAGTCACTTGCGTTTAGAACTAAGCGGTACAGTTGAATTCCGACGCAGAAAAACAAAACTAAAAACAAAATAATTCAATTACTATTCTACGCCGTGACCTATAATTATCCATTGGAACCACAAATTCAAACACAACTACTCCAGTCGATAACCCAGAGAGTATCACTGGTCCTTATCTTACATATTATCCTTGTTGAGACCCCAATTAAACGGAGAACTATTGTTCGAAGAACGAAACGTCCATTCTCACAATATTCGACAGAGACACATCCTTTCACTTGGAATAAACTGCAGTTAGCTTGAGGATCACAATGCCCACTTTCAGTTGGATCCCCCACTAAGCAGAAGTTGGAGCAGCGATTATGTCGCAAGACATTGATCCTCCAATTAGGAATTCTACAAGTAACTGGAAATTCTGTTTTCTAATTAATTTTTTCTTATTCTTACAACTTCTTATCTTTAAACACTAGCGTCAAACATTAACAATTATAAAATTAACAATGGAAATTTGATACCAAACTAATCTCACTCATATAATGAATAATGAATGTGCTTTTTATTTATTACGCTCCTTTGGAAATACACAGCCGTGAATATTGCTCAGTCGATAGAAGCAAATATTAGTGCGATTGTCTTTTACCATAGTGGTTTTATTAGGATTAAAGTTATACATTCCTATTGTTGGAATTCTAATAGGAACATTTTGTTTTTCTAATTTTTTCTTTTTTTTTTTTGTAATTTTATCTTTTCTTCTTTGATTACTTTAAGTAGTAATCACGGGACACAGCAGAACTAAACTTGCAGCCAAATTTATCTCACTTAAATAAATATAACCTATTTATTTAACTCACTTTGAATATACAACTTATATTCTATTAACTCTATTGAACTATTTATTAGTGGGAAATACTGTATACTTATAATGATTTTATTAGAATTAGACTTGAGCCCTTCGTCGACATATCTCGGTATCCTCTGACAGATCTCGGGATTCACCGACACGCCTCGTAACTCCTTCAACACCTATAATTGCTTTAGCAAAAGTTTTGAGCATACTTCCCTATAGGAATCATCAGTCCCCTAGCAAATATAACTCCAAACTAGTCGGGAGAGTGATATATTACTGTGAGAGTCATGAATTTGTCTCTTAAGCCTCATTAATAGCTAGGCTGCCCTATGAAGCCACTCAGGTGTCGGCAATAGTTTATTGGGCTTGAATACAAGCTAGAAAGTGTTAGGGCTTCTTAAATTCAATTTCCTTTTTGTTTTCTATCAACAAGCTCGATGCGAAATTTAATATCCACCCCTCTCTTACTCTCGACGATAACTTCCCATTAGGTTCGCCACAAATAGTTCAAGACCATCTGACGTAACCTCTCATATTCAATAGGTATTTGCTTCGTTCGATTAGCTGCTGGTGTTTTTGTTGACGTCCATTATTAAAATATTTATGTATTTCAAATTCCCATAATTCGATCTCTAAGGCCCGGAAAAATGTTATTACTCATTAATACTTTAGCTATGTGGTTCGAAATTTTTGAAGCCCTTCATAGGCTTCTGACCGGCATTGTTTCTATTCTTGTGAACTTTAATTCAAAATTCTGGCTCAAATTTTACTCCCGTGGGTCTGGCTCCATTGGGGTTGGATGAGCGCCAGTTGATAATTATTGTGTATTCTTCTGAGATTTTTCTGGCTTGGTTTCTTTTGGTTTTTGCTTCTTGTTTTTTTTTATTTTTTCTATTTTTGGGTACGTCAAAATTCCTCTATTATGTGCTCAATCGTTTTGGGATCTCGCCTATTTGGTTGCGCTGTTTTTATCGTCATGTTGACACCAGAAACTACTTATTTTCTGAAGCGAGAATCCTTTTGCTTCTTTGTGGGGGTTGTTATTCACTTCATCAATTCCATATGAGCTTTGAACAACCAATTATAGGCATATTGGGTTATGAGGAAGGTAGCAGAGCCAAACCTTCTGGTTTGGGTGTAAATATTGGTCTTGATGATTGCTATCTTGGTTTATACGGTTAAAAAATGTTTTGTCTCGAAATTGGACGTCTGATTGGATATCTGGTTTCTTTCTTTCCGTTAGCTGCGCGAGAGGTTTCCGGTACGAATTATTATTTGGTCGTAATTTTTTTTGTCTTAAAAGTTCCCTCGGGAGGGATGGCGCTTTTCAGTAGCTTCCTCGAGTTTTGGCTTTTTTTTTTTGCTGTGACGCCAAATAGTCAGCTCGACATTGTCATTGGTAGGTTTTGTTGGATTTTTTATTATTTCAGTAAAAGGTTTTAATAATTGTTGGATGTATGTCACTGTAGATAAGAAACGACGCTAGTAACGTATTTAGGTGATCATGGGTCTGGGGTGGGCTTGTCACTTTGTTGTTAGGTTGTTTTCCTATTCTTTTGCAATTTTAAATTTTTCCTAATTTTTGTAATATTTTTATTTTATGTGGCTGCTGTAGTTGACTTACTGATCATGGAGTTCATACCAAGCCTTTAAATTTGCTACTACATATTATTCGCTTTGAAAAAAAATGGTGCTTTAGTTTTCTTAATAGGTTTTTCCCATCTGGGTTTCCTAGGTTATTACTTGAATTCTTTTATGTATTTCTCTAGTTTAGTGCATTCTATGTATCTTTATATATTAATTAACATATAAGCTGTGTTATTTTGAGGTCTCATGAAACATCTGAACTTCACAGCTTACCTTTAACAATGGTGATCAAGTGCTAGCCTTGATCTCCTATTCTCACTTGCCGTGTCATTAAACAACTGTCTGGAACGTTCTTAAGACACGGTTTTATCTCAACTGCTTATCTCAACTTCTAGCATACCTGTGATATCCATTTTAAGAGTCTCTATTCTAGTTCTCGGTGAGTGAATGTGCTAACTATTCTTATTAACAGAGCATTGTTATTTCTCCCATTATGGCCGTTACTCTTTATGGCAGCACCTCTTATACTATGTTATCTTATAGTAAACATTAACTCAGCATGGTGTCAGGATGTGCAAGAAGAACATGTGAGTCAATATCTGGAGTACTCAACATAGCCGACGAGTGCCAGTTTGCTCTCTGTGGAGCAATTTCGAGTCCAAATAACGAGGAGCATTGGTTGGACCAAGTGGAAGCAATAATTTGACCAGCCGCCTTCACATGATCAATATCAATGGTCATAGATAATCCAAGTTGTTGTTTAACAATAATAAGTAATTGATGAAAGCAAATCAAATTAATAGGAACCTTCGGAGCATAAGAAACTGGAACTTTAATTGTTTCTCCGCTGATCTGAAACACAAGATGACCAGTTCCCTGAATTTCTAATTGCCCAGAAATACCTTTAACAGGAGTTGCATCCTTTGAAGCCACAAAATCATGAATGGATGAATTGAATTAACCAAACTAACAGTAGCTCCAGAATCTAAAATAAACCGGTGTCTTTTGTCTGGATCAAGAGCAGCCTTTTCTTGAGAAGCAGATCTTTCCTTAGCGCCTCCGTTCTTATTCCAACATTTGTTTGAATGATGACCCCGTTTTCCACAATGATTGCATAAACTCCGTTTGCGGTGAGCAACGTTAGAAACAGTAGTAGGTGTCAGCGAGGCAACTACCTTTCTAATCTGGTACTCTAACCTGTCCCAAGTTGGCTCAATGCCTTTCCGGTCCAAGAAGTCGCAAGCACCAGTAATAGAAGGAAACTTTCTTCCAAAAGCACGAAGATGTTGGGGAATTGAGTCTGTATCGATAATTCTCGGATCAAGGTTCTGAAAATAATCAAGGAAATCTAAAACAGAAGTAGCAGATTGAAATAAGCAATAAGTTTTAAACCAGATCTCGCCACGAGTTTCTGGAGATAGTTTGGAGTATTCACCACAAACGTACTGGTACAACAGCTTTCCACGATAGCTAAGACGAGTAGCAGTACGACTAATATGAGGTTCAATAGTTGCCAACATGAAGGAAGTAACCGCATTGTCCATGGAAACTTGAATCAAATCACAGGATTAAAAACTGCATCCCGAACCAAATAATCATGAATTTCGGGAGCATTAGTAATAAGTTGCAGCAATAAATTTGCATTCCATCTACTAAAGTCGTTTTCACTTGATAATTGAGGAGACCCGGGACCTTGCAATGCTCTCATAACCTCTCTTGTTCCGAAAATTGTTAAACTATCGGGCACCACTGGTAAGGTGTTATCACTCGCATTCATATCAGTGGAAGACATCTTGTTATATTAATTAAAAATTGAATTAATTAATCAAGTTAATTTACTGGGAATTGTCAGGTCTATTTATACTCCACGATTTGGGATTACCACGAGTAGAAATATTTAATTACTAGACTTCTCCTATTGCTAGACTTATTGTCAAGTCAACATAAGGTAATTATTCCTATTTTGTTTTAGTTACCAACTGTGTATCTACCTAGTAGTTATTGTTGTGATAAGTCATTAAGTTTTAGACAGTAACACGGCATTTGAGAATAAGAGATCAAAGTATAGGACTTGATTACCATTGTTAAAGGTAAGACGTTGAGAAAGTTGAGATCTCGTCTAGATTGTTTAAGGAAAGTTACGAAATGTCTCAAAATTGCGAAATTGGCAAATTACATCATAACTGGAATAATTAAATCATGATATATACTAGACGATAAATTTAATAATAGGAGAAGACTAGTAATTGAATAAGACTTATCTCAGGTGGTAATCCCAAATCTTGAAATATAAATAGACCTAGCAATTCCCAGTAATTTAGTTAAATAATCAAGTCAATTATTATGTAATTAATACAACCAAGATGTCGTCCACTGAATTGAATACAAGCGATAACACCTTACCACAGGTTAGTAACGTTTTAGTTAATTCAAGATCTAAGACTGTAAACGAGAAGATGTTCAGAAACTAGTCTATAGTGCGTCTACCACTTAATGAAAGCTTATATATGGAATCTCGCATAAATAGATTAATTAATGGAAAATACAAACAACAGTACTGAAACGACTATCACTAAAACCCATCAGGTGAGCGTCACTTGACACCATATTTTAAGGTTTTGGACCACTTTCAGGGACCTAACTTTCCTCATCTTACTGGGGAAAGTGATTTTTATAGATGGCATAAAGCCTTTATGGAACGACTTGGAGTTGAGATACCTGAAATTCGGGACTTTTTAACTGGCTCTCGGGTCTTTAACGATGCCATTTCACGTACCATGAATAGTTATGTGGAAAGTTTTCTCCAAGTAACTGTTCATCATATGCTCCTTCGTGCACCGGATCAGCAAGGTCTTACTGGTAAAGCCTTATACCAGGTTCTTGTTGAGGAACATTCAAAGTTGCGTCCCGAAACTCAACTGAGGATTTGGGCGAGTTATCATAGATTGGTATCCTCGTCCGAATCGATTGTTGACGTCCTTGATTTCTATCAATCAGTGCATCCTAAGATCTTTCCTCCGGACTACATTCACATTCATATTGGATCATTACTGAAAAGATTTCCAATTGTTGATGAAGCTTTGGCTAATCTCTCTAAGCAGCAACTTAAAGCCGATTGGCAAAACTTGGACTTTGAAATTAGACGCTTGATTCTGGAGGCACCATCTGGTGCTCCGCCGTCATCGACTGTAATGGCAAATTTCGTTCTGAAGAAAGGGAAACCGTGTCCATTTTGTAAAACATTTGGACACGCTCCACCTAAATGTTGGTATCATCCTAGGCACTACCAGCAGGATGATCAAGATCTGAAACAGAAAAAAACTCAATCGTCCTCCTAGACCCCTTCCTAATGGGCGTCCCTCTCGGTCGGCTCTCACGGTTGGTTCGGGAAGTCGGTTTCCAATAAAACCTAAACAACGAAGAGTATATAGTCAACGGTGACAGCACCGCCTAAGTTTTCTCTATGGGTTCGGGTTGACTTGTTAAACAGTTTTCTACATACACCGAACGATGTTTATATTTGACCTACAACTTTATTTTTAAATAGAAGGTGGTGTATCTACATTCATTGCTATTTAACTATTTAGCTTATTTTTATTTCTTGAAAGTGCCTGATTTCCCACCATGCATGTTTTTTCTATGTTTCGCTGGCTTAGGTCCCGAGCCTGTTTCTGAGTAAGGATTGAATGTTTTCTTTCGCTTATTATGCTCATCGGTTGGCTTAGATTGCATGAGGTTCTTCACTTGGCTGTAGTCAAAAGGTACATCATCACTTTGGTTATAAGCTCTTTTATGATTTCTGCTTTTCTTTGGTTTGCGGAGGGCGATGATATCATCTTTGAGTTCTTCTTCCTGGGGCTCCTCTTCCTTGGGCTGCTCTTTTTTGGGCTGCTCTTTTTTGGACTGCTCTTCTTGGCTATCGGTTTCTAATGGCCCTTCATTGTATAGCTCCTTTGAAAGATCCGCCTCTGCGGCAAAGGAATCTGCTTGATTGAATCTTTTGAACTCTTCTGTTATTTTCATCTCCCTTCTCTTGAGCTCTTCAAGCAGAACCCTTTTATTGTCATGACCCTGAAAGCTAACTCCGAAATAATTTGTAGATGGCTTATTGAAGATAATGGAAGCTTTCTCTGATTTTTCATTCTTACTGTCTCCGAACAATCCAATATTTTCTTTATAGATTTGAGCGAGTAATTGGTTTTCCAAGGTTACTGCTTCTGGCGTTAGAGCGGTTTCCTTCTTCACTACTTCTGTATCATTATTCGCCTTATATGTGAGTTCCCAATCATTTTCTTCTAGTTTACTCAAAGTAGTATTTATTATATCAGCCAACTCTTGAGAATGATCTCTCATTGGCCCCGAAATCAAAGTCGGAATACTCAAGATCTTCTTTGGATCAATTGGTTTGGACAAAGTTGCTAATAACGCTAATGCTTGGTTTGGCATCACATATCTAACCGACTCATCCAATGCCTTAGCTAATCTGTCCCTCCAATCATATAATACTGCAACAACCGGTCTAATATGAAAAGGAATATTAAATTGTGTAACAATAGATAAGTAAGGTTCATTTGGATTAGACGCCATTACTGGGCAGGTAACTAGGTTTGATCCCTTGGCTGTCAAAGGTCTGAATTTGGTGAATTCGAACCTTCTTTTTGCAACCTGTCTCGACTCGTATAACACTTCTTCTATCTTATTATTATTAGCCTTCACCAATTTATTTCTTAATTGGTCATAGATGTTGAGCAAAAAGTGGGTATCTGATCTAGCATACGCTAACATTGGTTGCAGTAACGGCCTAATTCTCCAATCCGCTAACTGATACTTCTTTGATGTCTTGAAGTGTGCGAATGTTTCTAATAAGTATGCCAAAGAAAACTTCGGGAATCCTAGTTTTCTGGATGCATGATAAGTGTCAAATAATGAAACAATGTATAGACCGAGATCTCTTTGTAGCCAAATTATATCCATGAAAGCCCCGTGAAACACTTTTACGACATTTGGATCAGTGAAAATAATATTCAATTTCTGCAAATCATCTCTCAATGCTAAAGTGTCAATTATCCAGTCTTTGTCTCTATTGGAAATCTGCATTAAACAGACTAAACCATAATAAGTTCTATAATCATGATGCTCCAAATCTATGGCTATTTCAGACAGGCTAGATAACTCCTCAATCAAATCGTCAATTTGTTCTGGTTTATCAATCCATGTAGCGGTAGTGGTCTCAAAAGGTTTGGAAGGGATAATTGGCCCTTCGTGTATTGTGTCATTAGGATATGGTTGATTGTCTATTTCATGTTGGTAGGGATGTGGGTAAAAAGGTGGATCAATAATTGTCGTATCAGATTCCGTGGGTTTACCGGGCTGAATTAGCCTTACAGACTTTTCCAAGGGAATCAAACTATTTGGTTTCGAGTTTAGTTTGGGCTTGAAAGGACTTGATTCCATATTGTCTACTGGAACTTTAAATTTTAGTTGAGGTTTTTCCATCTTTTTACCAAGATTTTTACTTTCATCTTTAGTAATATTATTCGAAGATTCTAAATAAGTGAATTTGCTGGTATGATTATTCGCAGAGTCACCATTATTTACCTCATCAAATAATACATCTGCTCTTTCAAATAAAGTGTCAAGAGTGTCTGAAAGCTTTTTCCAATTAGATCCTTGGAACTCATTGTCATTATCGACTATTAACTCCTCATTATCATTAGATATCGATAAAATAAGATCATTTGCTACATTGATTAGCCTATCGGATGTACGATTGGCTTCGGTAGCTAGTTGTGGCTCTACGGTTTTATGAAACCCTATGTCTTGAGCCTTCAATCCACTAGATGCCCTGATTACTTTAACTGTCTCTGGTATAATTTCTTTTTGGAGCCTGTTTTTTGGCGACATAATGCTTGATGCTGATGATTGATTATTAGGAAGTATTTTTGACTGAATTCGCGGCATCTCATCACAAAAAAAAAAATTGCGACCTCATCTCAAATCTAAAGTAGCTTGGATTTTAAGTACCAAAATGACGTTTACTTGTAACTCATGTAATTTGGCATTCCAAGATGCCCAAAATCAAAGAGATCATATGAAAGGAGAATGGCATAGATATAATTTGAAGAGAAGAGTGGCACAATTGCCGCCTATAGACGAAGAATCGTTTAACAGTAAAGTGGCATCGATTAAAGAGAGCCCCAGCAATAACACCACAGACCCGAAAGCTAGTAAAAGAGAAGAAAGGAGAAGGAAAAAGGAAGAAATTGTGGAACAGAAAAGACAGATATTAGAAACCGCAAGGAGAGCAATGAATAAAAGAGAAACTGACAAAATTTTGGGTGGCAATGACAAAGAAGATGCTTCATCGGAACACGATGAAGCAAATTTGGTAGAGGAGGTCAGTGATCAAATAGATGATTTGACTATCGAAGAACACGAAGAAAAAATCATGGCTGAAAAGATAAAGAACAAAGTTGAAATACCGAAAACCACTTGTTTGTTTTGTAGCCCAAAACTAAATTCGAACTTCGAGACTTTAGAGGAGAATATCCATCACATGTCAAGGAAGCATGGATTGTATATCCCTGAAATCAAATATTTAGTTGACAAGGACGGACTAATAGAATATCTAGGTGAAAAGATTGGATTGGGTAATGTATGTTTATGTTGTTCATATCAAGGGAAGAACATTGAGGCTGTTAGAGACCACATGAACGTTAAAAGACATATGAAGATTCCTTATGAAACCGAAGATGAAAAATTAGAAATATCCGAATTTTATGATTTCACGTCTAGTTATGATGACTATGTAGAGGCAGGCGAGGCGGAGGATGCTGATAATGAAGGTTGGGAAGATGTATCAGAGGAAGAAGGTGACGTTGACGATGAAAGCCTTACCTCAAGTCAAGGGGCTATAATCGATGGGCATGAATTAATCTTGCCAACTGGAAAAGTTTTGGGACATAGGAGCATGCAAAGGTACTACAGACAAAACTTACCACCTGAAAGAGAATTGAGCGAAGGTCAAGGAACATTAATTGCAGCAGAAGATAGACACATGTTGAATGCTAGAGATAAGAAACAATATAGCGTACAAAAGAGGGCTTGGAGCAGGGAAATGAAGAGAGCTGATATAAATGACAGAAGATCTGCCAAGCATATTAATTTCCAACCACATTATAGAGACCAGTTATTACAATAGGCACGTATGTATATATTATTTTCAATCTATAAAAACTTTTGTTATGACCTCTACTATGAAAAAGCCAATAAAACACCACAAAGTAAGAAATCTATTAGCACATTTATAAGTATAAACCAAACCCCAAAATACAATAATTTCGGAGAAAAAACTGTCCAAATGAATAAATGGAATCTTAAATTGAAGCACGATAAAATTAAGCTTATTCCACTTATTGAGTAGAATAAGAGACTAAATAACAACTTTAGATTTAGGACTTTGAATTTCAAACTTGGTAAGTATACTAGATCGTTGTTGAAATTTTTCATGTTGAAATTTGTTATGTTAGTTTCAAAAAGTAATTGAAGACAAGCTAGGGACCAAAAAATAGGACCACTAAAATTTGAAATAAAAGTTAATAAACTCACTTTCTCTATCTCGTAGGATCCAACTCCATTATAGCTGTTTGATAAATCCACTGTCGCTAACAGATTGGTGCCTCCCATGGAAAAGAATGATAAATGCGAGAATAATATGTTAATATTGGACACCACGAGGACTAGTTTATCTATTTGCTTGAAGTATATTTCATGTCGAACGAAAATTGTACTCAAATTGAATTTCATGATTTGAAACGTTAAAAATATAGGAATCAATTCAATTTTAGTCTGATTCAATAAAAATAGTGTCAATAAGTTGATTAAATCTGTTAAAAATCCCAGACGAAACATTCTGATATACCGACAAAGAACTCTAAAGCTCGCTAGACACATTATCCCTTTCAAACCAAAATTAGACAAATCCATCAACAACTTGGATACAGATGACTTATTTGTGGGGTCGGTTATATTGAAAGCCACAAAATTCCAATCCACAAACGGACTCAACCATCCTGGAATGGGGTATCCATCTAGGTAACCTTGTAACAACTTGAATGTGAAAGACACACTCACTACCATTGAAATTGATATGAAAGCAAAGACATTATTAAAGTCATTATGAAGATATGATCTGTCGTATTTTGTGGAGGTAATCAGAAGATTGAAGTCGTGTCTGATAGACCCTTGAATATATATCATGATTCCCGTGCTCAAATATGTAATAAGTATCAAGGACCATAATAGTGACGGATTATCAAGTAAATACTTCGACAATGTGTAGTAGTTATTGAATTTTTGACCTGAGTTAGAAAGGCCTTTAACAATTCTTAAGCTGGTTAAAAGGATAAGGAATTGAAAAGAGTTCTTGAACTTCAAGCTGTACATAAATGAGCCCATAAAAAGCATAGTGAAGAACCACCAAATGTGATGCTCTTCCTCGATTAGTGATGAGCCATGGAAATGTAGCGAATAAGCAATCATGCCCAGCTGATATATTGCAACCTCTTTCAACAATTCAGAATTATGATAGTAACGATTGAAATAAATAAGAAGAATTGCAGTGCATACTAATGATACACCAATTGCAAGATAGATGTTAGCATAATTGTAACTAGACGATGTTTCAATCAAATATTCTTGTACTTGTGATAAGAATTCATAATCTTCATTTAAAGTGGACAATCCTTTGAATAAGTCATCAAATTTGAAGCTATTGGGATTGTTTAGTTTGAAAAGTTGGAAAAACTGTTGGCAGTTCCTCCAAATAATTTCATGGTGTCTCTTTGGATCAAATAGGGAGAGAAACGGCCTGATGATGACCCCTAAATTGTTCTTGGGAATTGGTATGTCCAATAGTAAAGACAATGTTGGAATCATGTCGATTTGACTGATCTTGTTGTAGTATTCGTAGTTATCCGATACAGGTAAAGGTGCTTTAAGCGACAAGTTCAACCTTGAAAACTTTGGGGAAACAAACAATAGACCGGCGTTGGTTTCTCCCAAAGATGATCCCCCATGATTCCCTATCTCATTCATACCGTGATCTCCCATTACTACAAGCAATGTGTCATCGTGGTTCGATGATTCCTCGTTTAAGAACTTATAAATAGATGATATCACCGAGTCCATTTCACGTTGTTTAGTTTTCATGAATGATGAGTCTGGGCCAGTTTTATGGCCAATATGATCCAAGCCTAAATAATGCAAAAACAATCCATCCCAGTTGCTGTCCTCTTTTAATTCATCCAGCAAATGTCTGGTAACGTTATTGTCAACATCGTAAAAGTCGTTAACAAAGAATGAGTTGGTACCATCTGTTTTATTAAAGAAGTCAGGAAATAGTTTCAACCAAGTGTCATCACCATAAAAATTTAAGGTCTTGGGATTTTTTGGATCTTTGTATTTGAATTGATAAAGCCAATTGTCTTGATTTAATAATCCTTGACTATTATCTTTATCATCAGCGATATTTAAAATCGCATCTAAAAAGTTGGGTGTTGTTCCCAAAGTGATACCTTTTAGTCTTGGTAGTGTTACCGTTGGTGGGTTTGAATGACCTGTGAACGGTACTGCTTTGCTTTCATTGATCAATTGGTGAACAAATTTGAATTCCGAATTTTCACTAAATAAAAAATCAGCTCGAAGAGCATCTATAACCATGAACACGATTCTATTAAATTGCGGGGGTTCATTGGAGATGGCTAACAGATCATTGAATCCTGGCAATATTTTCTTAGAAGGAAAAAATCCCTTGAGGAAGGTTAAATAAGAGCCTATATTAATAAATAGCAATATTATTAAGGGCTTCCATGATAATTTCATTTCTTCGTTATAAGTAATCAATAAGGTGTTTTGACACTCGTGTTGAAAAAATACAAAAACGTCGCGATCATGTGCTCCTCTTCACGTGTGAGATTGAAAATGAATATTTGAAACCTAAGACAGTTTGAACAGGTTAGACTCAAGGATCCAAGTTGCAAACTATACCCTATTGGATTCCCCTTTTAGCTAACCGCTAAATGCAGAAGTGCCACACAGGCCCAGATCCTGATACTAATCATTAACCAATTGAGTTGGATTATCTGTATGACCTGCCTAATCGGGTAAGTCCAACCATTCCCCAATTGGTGATTTTTGTCGTGTATATTAAAAATTTTCCCCTTTGCTACAGGCTTTCAATAGATCCCACACGGAATCTTATCTGTTGCTCTGGACACCAGGACATGGTGGTTCAGCGCTACATAAGAAACTTACCCCATATAGTGGGCTCTTAAAGAATTGCCTTTCAAAAATAAGCCAGCTATTTGATTTGTGACCCAAGGGTACTGAATCTCATAGACCTATGTCTTCTGTCAACGGTTGACAGCTTTCTTTTTTTCTGATTTTTGCAACTGTTACCAAGATAAGTAACTGCAGCAGATATCCATCGTGAGCGAAAATCTTTAAGATAGGAAGATTATTGCCGTTTATCAAAATGATAAGGATTGAAAACAGATCCACATACCTTCACTCTTATTCAAAGAATGTATCTCTGGGCATACAGTAGAAGCAGTTAATGTATTCGATGAACACTACATGGCTCAAAAGGAGAAGAGTACGATAAATATAGAGAGAACCAGGTTTGTAGACTACGTTTTCAAAGTAGGAGTTGTGTCCTCTTCCAGGGCTACAGAAACCAGTGACACGAAACCCCTGGTCATATTGTAAGGGTATTGATAGTAAAAAAAAATCCTGCAACCCCCTGCCTTTTCGCTATAGAGTTTTGCGATTGTGCAAATTTAATTTCCCCTCCCACCTGTGTTATTCTGGTAACCATTTTGAGTTTCCCGCTACTATTGTTGTACTTGACATCTCTACAAGGGCTTCAACACTGCCTGGGGTACTCTAATTCATTCCGCTAAAATGTGTCTCTCAGCTTTGGTTATTGGACCCGACAGCCTTGTTTAAGTTTTTTTCTACTTTCTTTTTTTTTTTTCTTTCAGGTTCCGTTGGGATCGCTTATCAGTCAGATAAGATTTTCCAAGCAATTTTTATGATAGAACAATAAAATAATTTTTTTGAATTCACGTATAAATATTGAAACATATCTCGAGCTGAGATTCTTTCTATTGTAGATTCCTTCGAATAACTTATTCAAATAGAAAAATGCAGGCGTTGAGTTCTAAGGATCCCGAATTACAAGGGGTCAAATCCAATATCAATGTCGATGACTTGAATATTAAGTCTGTGTTATCAAACCAAGGGGTCACCATTACCGTGGACCATGAGGTTGATAGTGATGAAGCTATGATTTTGGCTTTGGGTTATAAACAAGAATTCAAAAGAGAATTTAATATGTGGACAGTTTTTGCTGTATCGTTTAGTGTGTTGGGTTTATTACCATCTATCGCTGCCTGTCTTGATTATCAACAGCTCGTGATTGGTGCTAGTCCAGTTCCTTGGATTTTGGCGATTTTTTTCATTACTTCCGTGGCATTATCTATGGCCGAAGTAGCTAGTGCTTTCCCAACAAGTGCAGGTACTCCATATGCTACATCTCAATTAGCTCCTCCATCAATTGCCCCAGTTATGACTTGGTTGACTTGTTGGTCTAATTGGTTATGTCAAATTACTGCTTCTCCATCTGTTAACTATTCAGGAGCCAGTTTAATGTTTGCGTTAGGGACTTTTAATAATGCTAAATTCCATCCTACTGTTGGTCAAAGTTACGCTTTAACTTTAGGGATTCAAATAAGTCATGCTATGATCGCCTCATTGCCTACTAAATGGTTAGCTAGAGTTAATACCTTGGGGACTATTTCCAATTTGTTGTTTTTGGCTATTGTGTTCGTGTTGATTTTAGCCGCAAATAAACGTCAAGAAATCTTTGCTGACGATCCACAATTTGGTGATATTCCTAAATTTAATAGCAATAGCAAAGCATGGGGCTTGTATAATCAAGCTGAATGGCCTACTGGTATTTCTATGTTGATGTCATTTTTAGGGGTTATATGGGCTATGAGTGGTTACGATTCACCATTTCACTTGTCAGAAGAATGTTCAAATGCTGCTGATGCCGTTCCAAAAGCTATCGTAATGACAGCCGTTGGAGGTGGGACAATTGGGTTTATGTTTATGTTGGCCATGGCTTACACCTTGGTCGACATAGATTTAATCGCAGCTGATCCACAGGGCTTAGGCCAGCCATTTGTTTCATACTTAGTTCAAGTTTTAGAGAAAAATGCTACTAATGCAGCAGTGGCCATGACAATCGTAGCTTCGTATTTTATGGGTGAATCATGTATGTTAGCTGCTTCTAGAGTCACTTATGCTTATTCAAGAGATGGGTTATTCCCATTTTTTTCTACATGGGGATCTAAAGTTAACAGATATACTCAAACTCCAGTTAATGCCGTATGGATCAATTGGTTCTTGGGACAGTTATTATTATTATTGATGTTTGCTAATGATACTGCCATTTGGGCCATCTTTTCCGTTGGTGGGATTGCTGGTTTTGTATCATTCATTTCCCCAATTGTATTCAAAGTTACCTATAGTTACCATACCTTTAAGAGAGGACCATTCCACTTAGGGAAGTTTTCAAGACCATTAGGGTTCTTGAGTATTGCCTTTGTTACAGTAATGATTCCAATCTTGTGTTTCCCATACTCCAGAGGTAATAATTTAACTTTGGAAGGAATGAATTGGACAGTGGTCGTTTATTTTGGTCCAATGTTGTTGGCATACATTTATTATGCTGTTCATGCTCACAAGTTCTACGTAGGGCCAAAATCCAACTTAGATGAGAACACTTTGTCTTATAACCATGCTGACACCATCAAAAATGATGGTATCCCTGACACTCAAGGTGGAAGTGACGAAAAACATGAATTTGGCGTCAACTCTAGTGATAAACATAGTAATAGTGATTAATTTATTTATGTAGAACAATTTTATTGTGCTAATTTCAATATATATGAAAATGTCTTACATATTGTCAAAGTCCGTTATCTAATATTAGTGGATGTGCGAAACTCAAAAAATTAGCAGCAAAAAATCAAAACCACAAAACCACGTTTTACAATAAATTGCTAATATAAGAATAGTAATCCCCAGATTTAGATACAACTTATTTTTGGACCCTTTATTGAAAAACGATTTTATAGGGGACATATTAGAATTTATGGACTTCGACTGGCTCAGAAAAACTTACCAACATATAATAATTTAGAGACTCAGCCAGAATCTCAGAGTCACACTCCGAAGGTTCGTTTTTCGCTCCACAGTCCAACGTGGGTACATTAATTTTTAAGTCAAGTGTGGATTATTTGTTGTTAACATAGTTGTGTATACCCTTAAATGCTATACTCATATGATGTCAACTACTTCTACTTCGACACATACCACACCAAAGCTATCACCAGAATTCAATAGCGGAGCCAATAATACCACTGTTAATACCACCAACAACAACAATAATAATTCAATAATACCCACGTCATCGCATACCCAGACCAAATCACGGTCATACTCCCAAGACTCCTTACAATCACAAAGCTCTGTTCCACTACAAAGCCCTAGTGGATATCAATCACAACACGATATGGGTGTTTATAATCAAGATCAAGGGTCTGACCCTTCTCTTAGTAACCCATCATTTTCGAGATCACCTGACAGTTCCCAACAGTTGAGAGAATATAAAGATCTTCACAGACTAAAAGAATCCAAAACAAGACCACCTAGCAGTAGCAAATTCCAACGCCACCATAATTCTAACAATTTACATGCATATTCTCCCAAATCCCGTCGATATAGTAATTTCAGCGATGATAGCAATAAGAATATTATGCAATCTCCAGTTGATACTGTGGATCCATTTTTAAGAAGATATATAAAGAACAAGTCTCCAATCCAAATAAGTCAAAATTCTGATAATGACCACTATTCCAAATACATCATAAATAATTTGAATTTGTTCAATCAGAATAGAAATCTAAAGGTGGTTAAAAGGAGGAAATCCAGACAGTTGAACAAGTTTGTTGATTCAAGAACAACTAGCTCACAATCTTCAATCAAATCTCAAGCTTCCAGTCCAGTATTAAGTTATAAAATTAACAAGAGTAACGAGCTTCTTAATAACAAGAACGCTAATTATGTTAAGACCACAGACTTGAAATTAGACAAATTTAAGACCTCTCCTGAAAAGCTAGCTAGAGGATTGCCCACGGATTTTATTGATTGTGATCTGAATGATTTATTAACCTTAGTTTCAAGAATGTTGAACAATCTAATAACCTTGAACAATAAGTCTGTCCCAGAATCTATAACCACAAGCAAGAAAGATAATTCTAAATCAAATCCTATGTTAACAAGATATCATTCTAGGTCCCCACCGAATATCTCCCCTATTAGTTATTTGTCAAGATTAATTAAGTTCAACAATTTTTCTAATGCTACTTTATTAACAACTATTTATTACATTGATTTGCTTTCTTACAATTACCAGCCATATTTCACTTTGAATTCTTGGACAATCCATAGATTCTTGTTGGTAGCAACTATGATTAGTCAGAAGTCTTTAGAAGATTTTTTCTATACAAACGATCATTATGCTAAAGTTGGAGGTGTTGCTTTGAATGAATTGAATTGCCTCGAGTTGGACTTTTTGACGAGAATTAATTGGAGCTGTGTTCCCAGTAAACAGCTCGAAAATGGAAAATCGAGTATCAAGTATTCTAAAGAGGTTTTAGACATGTACTATATGCAACTAATTGAATTAATGGGAAAGAATGCTAAAAATGACGAATTTACCTATGTTTTGAGCGATCCAACGGGCTCCGAATCTCAAGAACATAGCACAGGAGAAGATATGGATAAAGCTAAATTTTCAAATTATAATAGAAGGAACGGGAATTTACAAGATATTAATGGCCACAGTGAAGGTGACCAAGAAACAAGGAACGGAAACGTAAACACAGACTTTTCAGGTAAAAGCAATAAGGATTATGACGTGTCGATCGACCCTTTATATGAAGTCGATAAGTCAAAATACAACAATCAAGGATTTAGTACAGACGCTTCTTCGTCTCCTCATTTGAAAAGGCGGTACACCAATTTTTAGGATAGAGAATAGGAAGGAATAGAATCAGGGAAACAAGAGGAATGGCTATCAAATAGTATTTTCAACGGATTTGCATAGGAAGAGTAAATTAAAAAATGGAATAACTTCAAGGACTATACAAAGAAATAATTTTGATAATGTAATTTAGGTTTGGTTCTTTATATGTTAATAGACGAGATAGAGAGATTCAGACTTCTCTCTTGGCTAATAATGGAAAGTAAACACATGACACTACCTCTGAAAAACCATATCAAATTATATATTAAAAGCCCTACTATATAAAACTCCCTTCTCTGGAATGCAAACTAACTAATTAGGTGAAGTGAGCTATTTGGTTGCGAAATCTGAAATTGTAATTTTGGACTTTTCACACAAGTGGCGGAAGATAGAATCCTCCATATTGAATAAATTAAGAGGAGTATCAAACTCTTTCACCTCCCCTTGATCTAGAACTAAAATCTTGTCGTAGTCTATGATAGTTCTCAATCTATGTGCCACACTTAAGATGGTACAATCTTTGAACTCCTTTACTATTGTCCTCTGGATTTTAGCATCAGTTTCATAGTCCACAGACGAAGTAGCTTCATCTAGCACTAAAATTTTAGAATTTCTGACTAAGGCTCTGGCAAATGCAATCAATTGTCTTTCCCCCAAAGAAAAATTTACCCCGTCAACTTCAACAATATTATCTAAATGAAACTTGTGCAAGTCTTTAGATTCCTTAGTTTGTTGTTTGACTTCTTCAAAAGATTCCGCATCGATCAACCCAGCTCTTCTCAAAGCCGACCAGAGAATTTCAACATCCACAGTACCGAAAGGATCCAAATTCTTCTTGATATCACCACCAAACAATACTGATTCTTGAGGAATAATTGACAACTTCGAACGAAGTTCATTCAAACCTAAATGAGCAATATCGATTCCATCAATCGTAATGGATCCCTCACACAATTCTACCAATCTGAATAAACTACTGGTAATAGTGGATTTCCCAGCTCCTGTTCTTCCACAAATCCCAATCCTTTCATTTGGCTTGATATCGAATGTCACATTCCTAAGTACTTTGGGTAAACCCTCTCTGTACCTCAACGATGCATTGTCAAATCTTATTGAGCCTTTATCGGGCCAATTAGGAGGAGGGGCGGTGTCATTTCTATGGTAAGCTGATTCCTTAGGTAATTCTTCTGCAAATTCATGGACTCTTTCGAATGAAGTCATGTCGTTATCAACCAAAGCCAAAGTTCTTATACCAGTAGACAATAAAGAAGGAAGTGAAACCACATAGGATATAATCAAACCAACAGATGAAGGTCCAACATCGAAAACTCGTGTAACACACAACATAGACACTATAATAATGTAAATAGTTGCAACAATATTTAAGTTGAAACCACCCCAACGTTGAACAGCACTAACCATGAATGCTGCTTCATTCGTTTTATTCAAATATTTCTCATTGTGTCCCAAAAATCTATCCACTGACTTATAAGACTTGATTACATCCAAACCACTCAAACATTCCGAAAAGTTATTCAATACCAAAGATCTTTGAACAGACTCCATACGCTTTAATTCTCTGGAAGAAGCTTGAAAATAGCCACTAATATAAGAAACGATGAGCGACAAAATTGGGAAAGCAATTGCCAACCAAGGTAAATAAGCCACAGAAAGCATGAAAATAGCAATTAAAGTTGTCAACATAAACGCCGTAATTCTAGCATTTTCCACCAATGAGTTGTCAATAGCATCAGTATCCTTAGTAAACCTATTCAAAATTCTACCACTTGGAGTTGTGTCCATGAACGACATAGGAGCATGAAGTATAGAACCGATGGCTTTCATGCTTAACTTCTTCGAAGATCGGACGATTAAGTGGACGTATAAGGAGAACTGTAATAACACAAAAATAATGGATGCTCCTGCTAGGGCCACATATACCCCAATATAATCACCATCACTCAAGGATTCGAACCGATATGATGTCCAGAATGACAACCAGGTACTGGTGAAGATATAAACAAATGTAGCAAGCAAAGTTGCCAAAAGTGTGATCAACATGAACAAAAATGTATTGACTCTGCCTGATCCCAAATTAGCTAATGTCAGATAGACTTTCCATCCAATAGAATTTTCCTTGCTGATTTCTTCTTCAATAAGCTTTCCATCGCTTTTGAGGTAATCATCCTCTTGAAAAATTTCTCTTGCCTCTAAGTTCTGAACATTAGTGTCTTCATTTGTACCTAACTTCTCACGGTTCTCGGCCCCTGAAACAGAATTCTCGTCCTTGTCATCCCTGTCCTTGTGAGACATCAAATTGTTGAACCCAGTATTTCTAGTTTTCAATTCATCCACCGTTCCATAATCAATCGTTCCATCTCCATTCAAGAAAATTACCTTATCAGCATAACTCAAGAAGGACAATTGATGGGTAGCTAAGATACGAGTCTTCTCCTTCAACAAACCGAAAAGCCCTAACTCCATGATGTGTTTACCAACTTTTGCATCCACTGCTGATAAAACATCATCCAAGAGAATTATGTCTTTATCAGCATAGATAGCCCTGGCCAAACTCAATCTTGCTTTCTGCCCACCGGACAACGTTATTCCTCTTTCACCAACCTCTGTTCTTTCACCAGCAGGAAAGCTTCTCAAGTCGTCATTCAAGGCACATGCAAAAATAGCCTGACTGTACCTTTTTTCATCATACGGAAGACCGAAAGTAACATTTTCTTTGATAGTAGCATTTTGCACCCAAGGTACTCCACACAATAAAGAAGAACCATTTATTTCAACAAACCCAGCAGTACGTTTCATCAATCCAGAGATGGCGTTTAACAAGGAGCTTTTACCTGATCCAATGACACCTGTGATCATAATAAACTCACCTTTTTTAACTGTTAGATTCATGTCCTTAAGCTCGAATAACTTCGATACAATGGCAGAATCGGTTTTTTCATCAACTGCTTTGGTGGATCCAAGCGCCTTGTTCTTCATATCGGAATTAGAACCTTCCAAAGTATCAGAGGAATCCGTAGGTCCACGCTTCAACTTAAGCCTTTGCGCCAAAGATACCTTATTCTTCTTCTTTGAATCCTTCTTCTCTTCTTCAACCTCAGGAAACGATTCCCAAATGAACAGACCATCTGTAATATTAATGACAGTTTGATTTGGATCAGAGTCTAATGGTAGACAGTCTTCGTTAATTTCGATGTTTTGATCAGGTATTATTTCTCCCGAACCTAAGAATTGAAATACACGCTTAATGGAAATTGCACCATCCAAAGCAGTACCAATTAATAAAGGCAAGGTGACAAAGACGTTACCAAGAATATCAATAATACTGAGGGAAGCAAAAATATTAGCAGGAGTTCTTCTACCAGAATCCACATAATATAATACCAAGAAAGTCACCATCGATGTCACTGGCGTCAAGGATATAACGACAACGAATAATAAATTTCTGAAGAATTGTAAACGAACAAGATGTTTAGCTTCATTCTTTCTAGCATCTTCAGTTCTTGCACGATAGAAATCTTCCCATGAGTATAACTTTATTATTTTCAAATAATTCACAATTTCTTTAGTAAAGTTAACACGCATGTCAGTATACTTGAGTGAAATTTTTCTGTGATTGCCCATTTTAAGAGCAGAAAGGGCCAATATCACAAGAAAGACCACGATAACACCAAGACTTACCAACATGGTAACACCAAGATTGATAGCCAAAAGAACAATTGCTACCGTCATACTTGCAGGAACAGCAGAACCAATAGGCAACAACGTAACAGCAAGTTCTATCTTTGAAGTATCAGTGTTGGCCAAAGATGTCAATTTTGAGGCTGAGAAATCATGTCTAGATTTCGAATCTGCATTGAAAGCCTTGGTTAATATAGCTTTCGTCAATAACGCCTTGAGTTGTGAACCAGTGATTGCAGAATAATAGAAGACAGAATTGGACAATATGAATGAGAACAACAATAATAGGGAAAGACCCAAAGCATAACCTATACCCTTACCTATTCCTTCTTCGATTCCTTCAGCTTTAAGGGTAACATAGGTAATCAATGGCTTGGATAATTGGGCAGATAAGACAATCGCCACATCACTAATAGCAAACATAATAAGGGAAAACGTAAAGCTCCACCTGAAAGTCATGAAAATAGACTTACTAGCAGTCCATAAAGATGGTTTATATTCAATCAAGTCAGTCTCAAGATCCACGGAAGTGGTTTCCTTAGTTTCACCACGAGACTCATATTTGCCTTGCAAAAAATCTAGTTTTGCAGCCTCATTATAAATTTCAAAGTGTTTAAGAAATTTGTTATATATTTGATCCATCTCATACTCGGGCGGAAGATAATCCAAATCAGCCGTCTGGAGAGTTCTCTTATATCCCAAGGTCACCAATGGGAACACCCAAAAAAATGTAAAGTTCCGCCATACTCCTGCTCCCCGATAAGATTTTCTCTCGTCTTCTAAAGGTACGGGTGGTACCTTATTTGAAGTCAAGAATGAAAAAAATCGTTTTTGTTTTTGCAATCTCTTTGGAACTTCTGACACCACACTTGATATTTCAGACATTATAAGAGAGATGCTTAAACTTTTTTGAAATCAATTAATAAATAATGGTAAAAACTATAGGACGTTTCATGTCTTTTAAATAATAATTTTTAAATACGGCGTAGACTCATAACGAAAATGTCAAATCCTTTAATGTCCTTTTGTCTCCAGGGCCTTCTCTATAATTTTTCGAGGCGCCGCTTATCACCATCGCGAATCGAGAAGTTATGCACGGCTCCACGCCGCATAACTTCCAATTTGGAAGACATGACCTAGAGATTGTGACAAGGATTATGAGCTAAGAGACACCTGTTGCGAGATGCTGGTATTAAGGTTGTTCTTCGATAACTTTTACTACTTGTGAGCTTGTGACACATTACTTTTATTATGGTGGATCACCTCTAGTAATTCGATCAAATGAGCGAGATAGGGCAGGGGTCCACTAGTAAGAGAATTGTAACTCGTAGCTCAAAGTTGGCTTATTATATTGGATTACTTATGTAATCGTTTTATAGCACACTTAATCGTTTTATGACTGGCTGACATAATCGTTTTATAACACACTTAATTGTTTTATGACTTGCTGACATAATCGTTTTATGATTTGCTGACATAAGTGTGCTATCGTATTAGGTAATCGTTCTATCCAAATCCCTGTTCGCATCTAAGCCAGCCCACAACAACGCCATTATACTAGAGACTGTTAAGTTGTAATCAGAGATCGCTAAGATCGATCGTACGAGCCCCTCACCCCCCATGTTGGCTATTAAATAAGGATATTAAACTGTGGTGAATTTGATCATTTCTAATATTTTAACTTTTATCAATTACAGTGCGGCTGAAGTGTTGATGCCGCAAGCCTTTGATAGACACATGCCTTACTTTACTTAAACTGATTCATATATTTAAACACGTACAAAACATACATCCACAACACAGGTGTTCATAAAACCCATATAAACAAACTTATGTACTTTGTGTAAACCACAAATAGGATGTTAAGGAGAAGAAAATGATAGGTATCCATGATTCATTATATCGTAATAATGAAAAATACCTAAATTCTAACTTTTTTAATTACCAACTTTAACCTTCACCGGGTTAGTCACTCATTATAATGGCTTGATCAATTCGAACGAGCAACAAAGGGCTTTATCAACAATCATCACAGACCCATAATTGTTGAATTCTCCACAATAGTTTGGGGCTGAAAAGATTGTGACCAATTTTCTTCTATTAAAAAACTCATACCCATCTTCAACTACCATATGACCTCTCACAATCAAGTCAAAATTAAACCGTTGACAAAAATAGTCCACATGTTTCTTACCAAAACAATAAGAAACACCACGATCATTTTTGGGCCAATGGGTTAATGAGAAAGATTTAACCGATGGATCAGGGTCTGACCATAATAAATCAGCCAATAACCCTTTATCTGGCACATCGGTTGGTCTTTTTATATCTTCGATTTGTTTTAATTCATGTAAATCTGGGGATAATCCTCCATGAATACAAAATATCTTGTCGTTAATGGTAGCTGCAATAGGTAAAGAATTGAATACATCAACAAAAGATTTCCAAACCTTATGGTTTCCAGTGATATTGGGTAATCTTCTTTTACATTCATCGTAAAACCCATATATTTTTGTAATATTGGCACTTTCATGATTACCTCTCAACATAAAAAAATTCTCTGGATATTTGATTTTGAAACATAATAGTAACAACATTGTTTCAAGAGATTTATAACCCCTATCCACATAATCTCCCAAGAACAAATAGTTTGAATACGGAGGGTAGCCACAATTTTCAAAAACTCTAATCAAATCCAGAAACTGACCATGTAAATCCCCCACAACATTCACAGGAGGACTCAACCTTAAAAGGGTCGGTTGTTCTAAAAAGATAGATCTAGATTTGTTTAAGACGTATTTGATCTCATCATTACTAAATGGTAACTTATCGCGGAATTTTCTTGACTTACTAGGATTTTTGGAGCTTTTTGAATGTCCAATTTCTATTAATCGTCTTATCATCCCATCGATATCTATTGGAAAGCGATTCTTAGAATTTGAACTATTGGAAGTTATTGACGAAGGTTTGCAGTTGGTGGTACTTAAAGGAGGAGAACCAGACGAACCAGAAGAACCAGAAGATGAAGAATTAATAGAAATATCTGACATTTTCTTGTTGAGGGTATCCAACCTTAACTCATTTTTGGAGATAATACCAGATGGATTAGTGCTTGGGCGCTTCTCAGGTTTTGGAGTTGTCTCCAAGGATTCAGAAATAGGATCTAAATTACCCACTAAAGTCTCTGACTCAAGTTCGGTTGTAGATTTCAAACCAGAACTTTTTGGAGACCCGGATAAAGAACCTAAAGACAGTAACAGGTCCATATCCTTTCCATCAGCTGTGGTGAATACTTGAGACAGCTCACTTTCCACAGAAGACCCATAGTCGGTATGTCCAAATTTTGAACGGTTGACATTGGTGGACTTTCCGGTGGAAGACGAAGTATGAGAACTACCCAATAACTCGGCCATATTGGCATCGATTTCCAAGTCTAACTCTGAATCATGGTTCTGATTACTCCTATGGTGAGAGCTTTTCCGTCTTACCTTTGGGCTCACTCCTGGACCAGCACTTGAATTTGAGTTTGAATTTGGATTTAAAAAAGTAGAATTAGGATATTTTCCATGACGTTCTATATTTATAGCAGAACTCTTATTATATTTACTTAGATTAGATGACGATAGCGCAGAGCTACGCTCATCAGGATCTAAGTCTTCATTACTCATCAGAGCATCGTTCATGGAAGACCCATGAGTGGTTGAGGTATTCGGTAGGGGATCATTTTTTGAAGGGCTGTTTCCCATAATATGGCTTAGAAATTAGGTTTTCTTGATGGACTTATCAACTCCAGACGGATTAAAAGATACTATCACAAGTATATATTATGGCAAAGCAGTGTTTAGTTGAATATAGGGGTCACAAATGGCACCTACGGCTCTTTTCAGAAAACTTTTCGCATGCGAACTTTTCTTGGTAGATTACCAAATTAGGAAAGATGTGGCGTGGTGGTCTCACATAGGTACGCGATTTTGACAGTATTTTCTCCAGAGTCGCAGCCTCCATTAAATGCGGTACGGGACTACAAGGGTAGATGCTTGTGAGAAGAATTCTAGCGAATACCCAAATGACTCATGCTATTAGGTCTGCAGGATGTTTGATTATAGGAGATGAGGTTTTAAATGGGAAAATATTGGATACCAACTCTCATTATTTTGCTAAGTACTGTTTTAACAACCTTTCAATCCCTTTGAAAAAAACCATAGTTTGTGGGGATGAAAAAGAGGATATCAAGCAGTCTTTAACAACTTTGATGACCGATTGTGATTTTATAATCACAAGTGGGGGTATAGGTCCTACTCATGATGATATCACATATGAATCCATCTCTGAGACTCTCAATTTACCTTGTGAATTGGATCAAGAGACAGTCGACAGAATGCAAAGTCTACGAAATGATTATCTTAGCACTATATCGCCTCGTCAATTACAGGCTTTCTATAGAATGGCTACTTTCCCTGTTGATAAATCTGGTGCTATAGAGATTGAAAAAATTTTTATCGACAATTCCCTTTGGGTTCCAATAGTTGGAGTCCATAAGAAAGTTTATATATTACCAGGTGTTCCTCAATTATTTAAAAAGTTGTTAGACGGATTAGAACCTTACATTAAACCTAGAATCGATAAGAGTTTGCTTTTGAAGCGATATTACGTGAACACTTCAACAAAGGAAAGTGATTTGGCTCCTTATTTGACGGATTTACAAAATAAATGTAATGACGATTTTGGAGCATCCAATGTTAAATTAGGCAGTTACCCTCACTTTAGTTGGAAGACTAACACCATCAGCATAATTGGAAATGAAAAAGTCAAAGATCTGGATTTAAGACTGTTAGTTTCCGATATCGTCAATAATATACAAGGGGAAGCAAAAGAAATCACAAAAGAAGAGGAAGAATTAATGACAACGACTGAGCCTGAGAAATAATCTAAATATCTTTATTATAGTTTATAAATAATATATATTAGGCATTAAAAGGTCAATTGAAAGAAAAAATCGACTAAAAAATTATAAACACAAGAAAGCACTTCTTATAATTTGCTTTCAAAAACAGTGGTAAGTTCATCAATAGCCTTATCAATGCCACTAAGGTTATCACCCATACCTTGGATAGTATTACCTTTACCACCAGCTTTACCTCCAATGTTTGTGGAGACAATTTTTCCTAAATCATTCACATTTATTCCTTTTTCAAGCAAGTCATTAGAAATGTAACATCCATGGGCCACTTTATCAGAATTACCAGCGAATAAATAGATAGACTTATCCACATGCAGCTTCTTAATGAGATTGATGGCTTCGGTTATAGCTTTAGCATTTGGAGTGATATCTACATGACTAACCAAGAATTTCTTAGGTTCATTGTCACTTTCTTTTGGATCTAACCATTTGTTAACAACTTCCATAACCTTTTTGGTTTCTTCCTTTTGGATAGATTTCAAGTGATCCTTGATGGATTTGTCTAATTGGTTGAACTTGTCTGTCAATTTAGCTTTTTCGAGAACTGAAATGGAGAGTTTCTTCAATTCAACACCGAATTCTTTAGCTTTTTGTTCTTTAGTTGATCCAAATGGTAACTGGTTGATTTCATGTAATCTCTTTTCATAATCATGGGCAACTTGTTGAACTCTATGAGCTTCAGTTCCAGTCAAAGCCACAATTCTTCTAATACCCTTGGCAATACCAGATTCTTCGATGACAACCAAATCTTTGATTTCACCAGTCTTAGCCACATGAGTACCACCACAGAATTCAATAGAATATTTACCCCAGTCTTTGTTTTTTGGATCACTTAATAAGTCTTCCACGGACTTACCAATGGAAACCACTCTGACTGGATCAGGGTAAGTTTCTCCAAAAACTGCTCTTAATCCATAGATTTCTTTAGCATCGGCCAAAGAAACATCCTTGCTGAAGACAGGGTTGTTATCTTTAATATATTTGTTGGAAATTTCTTCAACTTTGCTGAGTTCTTGAGGTTTTAATCCCTGTTTATGACTGAAATCAAATCTTAACTTTTCTGGAGCCACTAAGGAACCCTTTTGGTCAACGGAGTCACCTAATACTTCTCTCAAAGCATAGTTTAAAACGTGAGTACCAGTGTGATTATTTCTAATTGGCCATCTTCTTAATTCGTCGTAACTAGCAATTACTTCGTCACTGACTTTAAGGACACCTTCCACAAGAGAACCAGTATGTAATACATAACCGGCGTAAACCTGGACATTGTCAACATTAAATTCCATAGAACCATCAATAACCAACTTACCAGTATCATATTCTTGACCCCCTTGTTCAGCATAGAAAGGTGATTTATCTAAAACAATACCAACTTGCTTATCAGTATCTTTGACTTCAGTTATGAAAGAAGAACCATCGTATATGGCTAAGATTTTAGACTTGATATTTTCCAAACCATATTTATGAGAATCATCGGTCTTTACCACTGAATCCATAGCATCCAACTCAGAAATAGAATGCACATCCAATTTGACCAAGTCAGCTTTGGCTTTGCTTGAACCACCTTTAGAAGCTTCTCTGGACTCTTCTTTAGCTTGTTCGAATCCTACTTCATCAATGCTTAAACCAGCTTCTTCAGCCATTAATCTGGTTAAATCTACTGGGAAACCATAGGTATCATATAATCTCCATACGTCTTTACCTCTTAAGGTTTGTTCAGGGGTTTTGGAAGCAATAATAGAATATTGTTCGAACAATTTTTCACCTCTATCCAAAGTCTTAGCAAAACTTAATTCTTCTTCATTTAAGATTTCAATCAAGTCATCAGAATTTTTGGCGATTTCGGGGAAAATTTCTTTATTTTGTTCGATGACAACAGGAACCAATTGTTGGAAGAAAGATCCAATAGGATAATTCATGTATTTTCTGACATATCTAGAACCTCTTCTTAAGATTCTTCTCAAGACGTAACCTCTACCTTCATTGTTTGGGACACCACCATCGGTAATGGCAAAAGTTAAAGTTCTTACATGATCAGCAATAACTCTATAGGCGGTATCAATTCCATCTCTATCTTCAGCACCAAATTTACCAGCATAAGGTCTAATACCGGTAATTTCTCTAATTTTATCGAAAATTGGAGTGAAAACATCAGTATCATAATTGGAATATTTGTTTTGTAAAATAGAAACCAATCTTTCAAAACCTAACCCAGTATCAACATGTTTAGCCGGAAGAGGTTTTAAGCTACCATCAGCTTCTCTGTTATATTGAATAAACACAAGATTCCAAATTTCCAACACGTTAGGATCATCCATATTAACTAAACTGGCAGCATTTCTACCACCAATTCTATCATAATGGATTTCAGAACAAGGACCACAAGGACCTTGATCACCCATTTCCCAAAAATTGTCTTTGGCATTACCAGGTAAGATATGGTCTTCATTCACCCCAATCTTTAACCAAAACTCTTTGGCTTCTAAATCAGGTTCCAAGCCTTGTTTAGCGTCACCTTCAAAGTAAGTGACATATAACCGGTCTTTTTCCAAGTTAAAATGATTGGTTAATAAATCCCATCCAAAAGTTATGGCTTCTTCTTTAAAATAATCTCCAAAAGACCAGTTACCTAACATTTCGAAAAAGGTATGATGATAAGAATCTCTACCGACATCTTCTAAATCATTGTGTTTCCCACCAGCTCTAATACATTTCTGAGAATTGGTGGCTCTCTTCAAATTGGCAAAATCGGATGAAGGGTCAACAGTACCTAAAAAGATTGGTTTATACTGGTTCATACCAGCATTAGCAAATAATAAAGTAGGGTCATTATGAGGGACCACAGAGGAAGAAGGAACAAAAGTATGGGAATTTTCTTTGAAGTAGTTTAAAAATTTGGCTCTTACTTTAGAGCCAGTCCATTCCATGTTAATATTACCAGACATCTTCAATCTCTGGAGCATCAACTTGCACGATAACGATTGGTACCGTGTAAAACTTTTCTCCTTGGACGCATCATTGGTAGAGACGCGACTGGCATTGTTCCTGGGGTTCTAGTACAAATAGTAGAGTAGCAAAATGGTAGAATGTAATACTAGAACACGAAATAGAGTTATAGAATAGAAGATAGAATAGAATATAGAGTAGCTATAGAATGAAACAGAATAAGTACAAAATATACAATAGTTAAATAGAATAATAAAATTGGGGTAAGGTTGGACCCTACCTTACATTTTCCAGATAAGAACCATCTATTTAAAGCAACAAACGAGATTATACAGAAGGTATAAGCATGGCCCACCGAATGCCCAGACCAGATAGGGTTATTCTTACCCCATCTATATGTATTATGCATTAATCATCAGTTAAATCTGCATTAGAAACCCATCACCCCATGGAAGTATGCACAAGAAGCTAATTAACTAAGAAAGATCAATGCACCGGTGATGACACCATCAAAACTGGTTGCTTTCAATACCCCAATCAATCTTGCCGTATAAGATATATCTCGCTTACAAAGACTTTGCTTACAAAGAGATTACATTTTACAGATGATCACTGGTATACGATCGTATACTTAACAATGGCTGCATCAGCCCCCTCGTGACAGGTTTGCAACAACAGCCGAGCTTTATTCCCGATTTGCATTACCTCAAGTAGCGTTAACAGCACGGCTATGTGTTTTGTTAGCTACGGCTCTAAGATCATGGCTGATTATCCCAAAATCGGGGTAATTCCGTGTCTCTACCATCCTGATTGTGCAGACAATTGAGAAAAACGGTTAATCGATTTGGTGATATAATTTGCTCACAATGAGAATGCGAATAAACGTCATTATGATGCAGAGTTGACTTCAAACTACTCATTTGATATAACTCCTTGTAAGTCCGTAGATAGATATCGAGGCTCATACATATACGGGGAAATCCAGTCATTTGTCTTTTGTATACCGGCTATAACACCCAACCTTATATAAACCGTGAATTATAATTTGAAACCCCGGATTAGAAATCAATTTTTCAATTAAAAATGATTTTGATTGAAGATGTCAAACATGCATGCACAGAATGTATAAGAGGACATCGATCGAGTCAGTGTAAACATCACACAAGACCCCTTCTACAAGTACGATCTAAGGGGAGGCCGAATATCCGAAATAATCCAAACTATCGAATAGCAGTATTTTCTAAAGAAATTAAACCTGATGATACTAATGCCAAGTTGATTTATGTGGTAAGGGCTTCAATGAAATATATTATTGATTTCAATACCAGTGATATTATTGGTCCATATGACGAAGTGAACGGGAAGAAGATGGAACCGTCATTGAAAATCGATGATAATAGTTTTATTAATCGAACTTCATGTTGTTCCCAACGGTTGGGTAATAATCAATCTTGTGGATGTAGTGGGAAACCGT
The DNA here is from genome assembly GCA_030561325.1 of Yamadazyma atlantica. NCBI lineage: Eukaryota > Fungi > Ascomycota > Pichiomycetes > Serinales > Debaryomycetaceae > Yamadazyma > Yamadazyma atlantica. Next base: position 168,619 of record JAKTXA010000019.1, read on the forward strand.
TGAATAAATCAAAGATCTTAAAAAAGTTTTTGAAGAAACGTAATTTCACGTTTGTTGATAATAATGATGAGGCCAAACAAGAGAGCATTAGACAAGAATTAAATAAATCTTTACAATTGAGTTGTACGGTTCCTGGGACTTGTGGTTGTGATGAAGATTGCAACTGTGAAGGTTGTGTTGAGCACAACGTCCCGGCCAGATCTTCTGCTGCTAGTCCAATCAGTGTTATGGGTCGAATAAATGGGGCTGTTACAGGTAATGAAGCTTCTTACTCTACCAGTGCCCCAATTCCAAAATTAGAAGATGTCGAAGGGTTTAATCAAATTAATGACTTCAATGTTTTCGATTTTTTCAATGGAAGTATGGCCGATTTACAAAATGCATTACAAATTGGACCCCAAAATGCCAGTTTACCAACCGATAACCTACAAAATAGTAATATGAATAATGGTAATTTGCAACAATTTCAATTACAATCTCCCCAGTCTTCAGTAGAAGATGAACAAGAGGAACAACGGTGTCTGTGTGCTGCAAATGCTTGTAACTGTACCAACTGTGAGTCACATGGCATTATTAATGGGGTCAAGTTAGAAGAGCTCTTTCAAAATATCGACTACAAATACTTTGTGTAAATACTACTTTGGATACCAATCCTTAATATCTAATGAATATATGCCGGTTTATATGATGCAGCACACGACCATAACCACTAATTTGGTAGAATATTCTCGAACTTTTCGCACTACCCTCATCGGCATCCCACGATCCTGGCGAGCAATTACTTCAAAACTCCATAGAACTTTCTAGAAGGGTTTAGGTTTTTTTGCAGTAGGCTCATATACTGTTACACCTGTCTACATAAAACGACGGTAACAACACTATTAATATTTATTTGTTTTCGTATTTCTATTTGTGTTTACACATTTGAATTAATCCTTTCATTAGTTAACTGCTTATAAGTGTACAAGCGGCAATTGCTGTGTTAGAGATTTTAACATGTCTTACAGCCATGAGAATGAAAATGATAAAGATGAATTTGAGGTTATAAATAGAGATGAGTATCCTTTTGACTTATCATTAGATTCGGAAGATAAGCTTTTAAAGTCAAGGGGTCATAATGGAGGTGCTGGTGCTGGTGGTAATACTGCTGGGATTAGTGGGAATACTGGTGATGTTGGTGCTGGAGTTGGGAATAATTCAAATGATTTAATAGAACCGATGGGACTTACGCCAATTTTATCTTCTTTAGAAGATCCTAATATAGACACCATTGATGCCAATGGTGGAGGTAATGGGAATAATTTTGAAAACCAGTTGGTGGCTCAACCTAAATTATATTCCAATTTACCACCTTTACAGCCATTGACAGAGCCTGTGATACCCAATGGACTCAATTTCCAATCGTATAATTACGACAATGAATACAGCAACAATGGAATGGTTGGAACCAACGCCAATGGGACAGGATTAAGAGGAAATCTTGGGAATTCCAATAATAGCCAGCAAATAAAGAAGCGCAAGGATAGTTCGGGGCCAAAAGCTAGACCGGCTTTTGTGATGAAAGTATGGTCAATGGTTAATGATTCCAAGAACCATGAATATATACGATGGGATGATGATGGGAAGACGTTCCAAGTATATCATCGTGAAGAATTTATGAAGAGCATATTACCCAAATACTTTAAACATAATAACTTTGCTAGTTTTGTTCGTCAATTGAACATGTATGGCTGGCATAAAGTGCAAGATATTAATACGGGGACTTTAAAAGATGATAAGTCCATAGAAGAAAATTGGAAGTTCAAGAATCCTTATTTCCAAAGAGATCGAGAAGATTTATTGGATAATATCGTTAGAAATAAGCCTCTTAACCAAGATGATTTGACTGAAAAATCACCAAACTTGAAGTTAATACTAGGGGAATTAGAATCTATCAAGTTAAATCAATTGGCTATCACAGAAGATTTAAGACGAATTAGAAAAGATAATAAGACCTTATGGCAAGAGAATTTCATCACCAGAGAACGGCATTCCAAACAAGCCCAAACCTTGGATAAGATCTTAAAGTTTTTGGCTACTATCTACGGGAATAATAATACTGGGAAGATCTTGGAGGTGGAAGATGATGAAACCCATCAGAACTTGGTTAACCAATTAACTACAAATCAAAATGGTTATAGTGCTGTTAGTCCTGGAACTGGTAGTGGTAGTTCATCGGGAAATAATTTCAATACAGATCCTTTCAATGAATTGAACTTTGAAGAATTGACTAATTCACCAAAGAATTATCAAAAACCTAGATTGATGTTGATGAACCAAGCTTATAAATCCAATAAAACCACCCCTAATTCAGATTCTGCCATTGAGTTGAAGTCTCCAGAAAGTGACTATAAGAACACCAAAGATATTGAAACTTCACCACAATTTGGAGAAGATGAACTAATCAATGGATTAGAGCAAAACATCTTCAAACAAGGCCAATCTATCCAACAAGTACAAGATTGGATTCAAAAGCTTTCCAACCAACAACAAATTCAACAACAACAATTATTAGAGCAACAAGAGTACAACCAACAGTTACAAGCAGAGAACAGACAACTCAATTCAATTTCAAGTTCTAGTGGCAGTGGTCTGAAAACCCCGAATTCCAAAGCTAATGGCACTCCAAATGCAAATCCTAATTCCCTTTCACCTAAATTCGATTTAGACTTTGATGTTAATGATTTCCTTCACCACAACTCAAGCGCAAACACTCCAGTTCCAGCCGAGGATGAACAACCTAAACGGAAACGATTCAAGACGGAAAACATTGAAGAATTGGATGACGAGGAATAAATGTAAATATAGATTACAGTAGGCTTAACGGGTACACCTACCAGTTTGGGTCGACTTTTTTCCGATAATGATGTAATTTGTTGATCAGATTATGTATATACTTTTTTTTTTCCCACTGTAATAATAGCGATTCTGTATAATAGACCCGAATATATAGGTTATTGGAAGGATTATCTCGTTTAAGAGGACAATCGAAAGAATTGAATATCAATCTAGATGACAACCGGTTCGTAGCCCAAACCTATTGACAGCCCCGTAGTTATATATAGCTCAGCCCGCCCCTCATTAGGATTTCATCTCTTAGAATAAAGTTTTGAAACCTGAATAAAGTTTTTAGCGGTGCAGAAGCGATAAGGGCTGCTACTGGTGAGTGAATTAAACGAAGAGAAGATGATGAAGAGATGAAGTATGACGTAATGACGGAGATAGAGCAAAGTATCGAAGAGGAAAGACGAAGGATGGAGACAGAAGCGATAAATGAAGAGAGAAATGAACAAAGGAATAAAGAATGAACGAAGGAAGGATGAAGGATGAAGGATGAAGAATGAAAGAAGGATGAAAATGAAGAAAAAAGACCGAAGGAGACTGAGGAAGGGAATAGAATCTCCTATATTCAAAGTATCATCTTATCATCAGATAAGAGATTGGCTACCCAAATCTAAGCCTTCAATATGTTAGCACCCGAGCGGTGAAATTGGCTCGGAAACTTGCCGTAAAACGAAGAACTGCCATTTCATTTAATCCGGAACAACCATGCATGGATTTCATGCACAAATTATGTAGCTCATGCATATCATGCGCTTATTTAGGACTATGCGCTTATCATGCGGGATCAAATGCAAAAGGGTCGTAAACATACAATCGTGCAGGAGGCATCTCCATGTACGGAGTAGCGTAGTTTCAAATGTTCTTGTTCTAGAAGGTTGAACTAAACCAGGGGGCTTGTAATTAGTAATAAAATAAATTTCTTAAAAATTAATACAACTATGGGGACAAAATTTCTACCATCAAATTCATGAGTTTAAGGAGACTAACACCCTACCGGAGTTTAATAAGTGGGGGAATGGGTATTGAAAAAAAGTTTAATGTAATTTCCCAGTAGACCCCCACTTCAATGGACAGCTTTAATCGCTCGGTAAAGTCACCTGAGTAACCCCGGTGGTTGTGAAAGGTATTTGCAGCATCTGATAAAGAAGCATTGTGTCCGTGAATAACCGAGAAACCATTCCACAGCCTATCTCCGTTATATAAATTTAACTATTGGTTGATGTTTTGGTTCATTTAAGGCGGCAGGTGATAAAGAAGGGTGGATTTTGATGTAAATTGACTGTATAGGTTCTGTACAGTTAAGTAGCCCTTAAATGAACTTAAAACTTTAATATACAAATTAGGATTGAGCTGCCTTTTCGGTGACTTTCACCGACCTGCGGGATATACAAAAATGGGCTGTAAACTTCTATGTCTAAACCGTCAATCCTAACTTGACTTACTAAACTCTGATATCAGTATTGCATATGTATAAGGATGCGGCTGATTTCAAAAAAAACCCGGCTCTTTTGCAGATGCGCTGCAAAGTTTGATGGACACGGCTAATGTCCGGAATGGTTTAGCAAGTAAATATGTGGTTGTATTATTCTATTCATAGGCCAGGATTAAGGTTTAGCTAATCGCAAGGATCCAAATCTGGAAGAACCTCTCCTATCTGTAGAGTTAATACAGGTTTTTCCTGTCAGGATTGTCACAATAACTGTGGAATTTCTGTCTCGCACCGTTGAAGAGCCCTAGTTCCAGGGCCCCATGTCATTCCTGCGCCGGATCATTTGAGCGTGGCCTACCACAACTAGGCCAAGACTACACCGCACTACTATATATATATATATAGCTATCTCTTATCGCATCAAGAAAAATCTCAGGTCGAGTGTTTGAACCCTTTTTGCTATCCGTTTGATTGGCTTATAGCTAGTGGCTGTTGCTTGTAAGTTGTCTACTGTACTTGCATTGAACTTGTGCGTTGTGCGTTATCACGGTCTAATTGTGCGTTTGAAACTTGCATTGTGCGTCGTCGGTTGTGCGGTTAGTCTCGTACTTGTTGATTTTGCTCCAGTGGCATTTTGGCCATGTCAGATTCAAAGAAAAAGGTATATAGTAAGAGTGGGTGCCGGGAGTGTAAGAGACGGAAGATAAAGTGTGATGAAACAAAACCAGAGTGTGTTCAATGTAGTCGACTTGGAAAAGTTTGTGATTATCCAAAAATGGGCGAGAAAGTTTTAAGAGTATCGAAGAAATACTTGATAGATAACCCAGAATATAACCAAAAACCTCCCGAAAAAAGACCAAAGAAGGAGTTCATTCTTGTGGGTGATAGGTCTAGCTCGATCCTGAACTCGAAACTGCCGGAAAATGGCACTGAACCTCGTCCAGTTTCGTTAGGTCATCCCGTTTCAGGTCCTTTGAGTAAACCTTCATCTTTGGGATCTTCAGCAGGGATTCTGTCGTCATCTGCTTTCAGTGCATCTACCTCGTCCCACTTACACCCTCAAAAGTCACACCCTTCATTTGTGGCTCCTGTTAAGGCAAACCGTAGCCTGATACCTCAAGAGTATCAACCTCAAAATTTGCAACCCCCTTCTAATCAATATGCCTCGTCATATTTGCTCCATAGCCCGGTGAATTCTGGACCCCAAAGACTTCCTCAGCAATATGCCCCAAATCCGGCTCATCCTGTTCCTTCACACCCTCCATATCCTTATCCATATCAAGCTCCTCATGGACTGCCTCATCAGCCTTATATACAGCTACCTATGCAGATGCAATATCCTCCATCGGGGTACCCAAATCAGAACCCATCTCCATCTTCTGAGCAAGCCCCTCCAATTCCCGCCCCTTCATCCATGTATCCTCATTCCTTACCATCATTAAATCCTTATAATTCGATGTTACCCAACAAGTTGCCAGGCTCTAACCCTCATGTTACTGCACAGTCTCCTCCAGGGACCTCTCCAGATGGACAAATATCCACTAGGAATACATCTCCAATGTCAAAGGTTTCGAATTCGCCAAATCCGGCAGCTAACACTTCAAATCATAACGGCAACCATTCGAACCATAATGGCCTCGGAGGCACTCCTCTTTCGGGTATGCCCATTTCCAATAATGAAATTCAACCTGGAACAGCTGCTAATAGTGATGAGCTCATCAAAAATGACATTCTTTTTGAAGACTTTTTTAATAGAGATGATTTGAATTTATTGGCAGGTGATTTAAATAATTTGGTGGGAACCATGATGTTTGAGTCCAACTTTGAAAGAAAACCAGAAAATGAGTTGGCATCGCTGGATACCTCCAGTAATAAGAACCTTATATCTCCTCCTTCTATCCCCAGTATCAGGTCTATTGACTCTGGTATAAATGTAAAAAGCAATAAGGATAGAAATATTTCGTTTGACTACATAAAATTGAAAACTACACAAGAAAAATATTATTTGGAGCAGTTTTATAATGAGTTTGCTCGGATAATTTTACCATTTAATCCGTATGATGAATCTTGTGGTGGTTATTTCAATCCTTCTCGAGATGTCATCATGAAGTCTGCCTCCAAGGAACCTTTCTTATTGGCAGCTATATTGGCCCAAGGGGCAAAAATTGCTTTTAATAAGAATAACTTGCCTCAAGATGAAGAGTTTTATTGTAACTATTTGTCTAAATGTCTTAAATTATTGGGTCCAGCGTTAAGCGGGAACAATGATAAGAAGAAGCGGAAAAACTTGGCTTCTAATATAGAATCTGTTTTATTGACGGTGTTAGTGTTAACTTCCGCTAATGCTTCTAATATCAAACAAGATTGGAGACCTCATTTACGAGGAGCAAAAGATTTATTATTAAAATATGCCTTACATTCCAATAATCTTCGAGAGTCTAAAACTTTGATTTACTGTAAACTATGGTTCATATCATTTGAATTGTTAGCTGGTCTAAGCTCACAAAAAGGGGGAACCCTCCAGGCAGATAGCGATATCGATTCTTTGATGCAACTCGACGAGACTTATGAGGTAGAGGCTTTAAAGGAAGTTGGTGTGATAACTGATAAAGGGTTCAATTACATGTTTGGGTTTTATCAGGGATTATTACCTGCAATAAAAGATTTGATCAAATTTCTCAATAAAATCAGAGAATCAGGGGCTGATTCAACAGACCCATTTGAGTGTATTAGACTCTTGTCAGAGTACAATGAATGCAGAAAAGTGGTTTTTGTTAGTAAAAAACTTTACTTAAGTCCAGATGATTTTCCTAATAGCATCATTCCTGAAGGTCTTTGGCTTGATATGCAAACAGACAACAAAACAATTATCAATTGGCTTGATATCTCACAACAATCGTACTGTTTGGCGGGAATAGTAACGCTATTAACCAAGGGGTTTGGATTAAGCCATAAAAACCCGAAAGTACAAAAAGTTACAGACGAATTGATCAACTTGATGGAAATATTAAATGATATACCAAACCTCAAATTCACCGGGTCTTCCCCCTTGATGATTCAATGGCCCATGTTGGTGGGAGGGTTAAATTGTACCACAGAAGCTCAAAAACTGATTGTTCAACAGTTCTTCAGAATCTCGGGCTCAGGGTCCGCTAGCTTTTCCATCCAGATTATCGATAAGGTATGGGAACGGCGTAAAAACATTAGTGGTGACGAGTATGATTCGGTTTCTGATGTCGACATAGATTTGGTGACTTATTAAGTGGCTAGACATTTATTTTTCTATTTTTGTATTATCTATAGAAATGTTTTATTTTAGTTATTTTGCTCAACCAATTTTAAAAGTTGATCTTTAATGTATTATTAGATTTATTCATATACTGCTAGTAAGTTATAACGATTAAGTTGACCACTAGCTAGTCTTAGTTGGGTACTAAACGAACTAGAGCTTTCTTCATCCACTTTCAATTCACTGGCTTGCTCTGCACTAAAGGACAGCTCTTGATCCCAATCATAATGTCCTTGAAGTTTTCGATCTTGTACAAACCAGCCAATTCGTTCAGCTCCTAGTCTAGCACCATCCAAATTTGCAGAAGAAGGACCCATTTTCAATGAAGCATTTTTACCAGTCACAAAGAGAGGAATATCTTTATCCCATTCCAAGTTGTCTGTAAGACAAGGAAGTCCTTGGACTGTTTCAATATCATGTTCTGTAACCATGGATTGAAGAAATGGTAAAGATTTTATGTCCGCTTGGTTCCCGGTAGCAAATACTATGTAGTTGGGATTGAGTTTTAAATTGTTGGTGAGTTCTAAGTTCCACTTCGAATCTTCTTCATCCCATTCAGCTGCTTCTACAACTGTGTGTTTAAGTATCCGTAACTTACCTGACTTCTCATGTTTCAAAAGTTTCTTATAATATTCGGGGTTAATGGAGCCCCCTTCTCTGGCATCATAGATCATTTCCAATCTTTCTTCGTCACTGTCTCTCATGTAAAAAGCAGACTTCTTTAAGTTTTTGTACTTTGTAACCCAATCTAGATGAAAATCAAAATGCTTGATTTTTATAGGACCCCTTAGAAGTAAATACACTTCTTTAATTCCCAGATTGATAGCTGTGTCAACCAATTGAGCAGAAGTCAAACCTCCACCAATAACACATAAGCTACCAGATGTGTTACTCTTTAGATTCGGAGGAGGAAAGGTTACTTGATGCTGAAAAATATGACTGGTGTGGCAGCTTCTCTCCAACTTAACTAAATCATCAAAAGGTTTAATAGGATAATTAGCTTTACCTTTGTGGCCAGAAGCAAGAACACAAATTTTGCACCCATATATTCCTTTATTGGTTGTGATTACAAATCCTTTTCCTGATTGATTTGTTCCCATAATGGTGACTAAAGTATATTTAATATCCAAAACTTTTTCCTTTTCAACCACATCATGGAGTCCATATCGGTCTACAATACTTTGACAATGGTCTCTGAAAATGGGAGTAGATGGTCTATAGTAATCCTTCCAGTCTCTCATATTAATATCCACTAAACCAGAAACATCATGGCTCTTAGTACCTGCTATATTACTCGGAGCTGGAACCGATTTTTTATTTTTCTTCTTCATTTGTCTTTTGAGTTGATGTTTCGAATATTCTCTTCCCACGACATTTTCTATCTCTTTTAACTCTTTTTCCCTCTTGGTCATATGAGCAAAACTCACTAATCCATCAACATTGGCAGGATCCACATGAAAGAACATGGGAGATCTCAAATACGGGATTTTACAAGCTTCGAATTGATTGTCCCACTGTCCCAAAAACTTATCGCTTGTTTCATCCAATACCAATATATCGTCCGGAGTAAAATTGGGCTGAAGATATTTATGCTTGTTGGGTTTGAATTTGTTGTGTGAAGATACGTTTCTATTGACTAGGTTGACTTTATGTCCTCTTTGCTTTAACCAATGATACCTTTGATGTTCATCTTCGGTGAAAATCGATCCAGGACACTTTTCACATAATCTAGCACATACAGCTAAAGCACATGGCCCTCCTCCTATAACAATCACATCCTTGAATCGGTCTGCTTCAATAATTACATCACTCATACTTAATTGGCTGCAAAAATAATTGTTGCGAAAAGCGAGATTCTTTATAACTACAACGGTGTCTCTGTTGAATTCGTTTGTGATAACACAACAGGAGAGATAGTATGAATATATATATCTCTAAATGATGAAAACTACAAAGGTTCAATTTACCTTGATGGTTCTATAAATTTAAAAACCCTTGGAGTATAGCTAACACACCCACTGCACCCGGATCAGGAATTCCTCCTTCAACATCAAATTCCTTTCCGTCAACATAACTGGCTCTACCGAACTTGGCTTGCAAGTTTTTTGTTTCATTACAGCCTTTTTTTGCTGCTTCCATAGACTTGGAAACATCCTTGGTCTCGTATAAGGTATCCACAAATGGTTGTAAAGTGTCTACCAAAGTTCTACCACCAATTCTGGCCTTTGTGTATTTGAACAAGCCGGAATATAATGCTTCATTTAATGCTGTTGCCACACTTTCTATAGAGATTTTTTCTGCCTGTTGCAATTGGTGTACCAAAGCAGTAAGGAAAATAGAGTAGATACCCCCAGAGGTTCCACCCATATTATCTTCCACAATATCAGTAATCTTGGCCAAGGAAGCAATAGGATCGCCAAGAGTATCTTGAAATTCTGATGTCTTGAGAGCATCGAGGATCCCGTTTGCCCCCAGAACCAAAGTTTCTCCACAATCACCATCACCAACCAAGGTATCGTAGTATGTGATTTTAGGCTCGCATTTAATTAATTCTTGCATAGCTCTTTCTAAAGAAGTTTGGAAATGAGATCCATCCATTTTCAAGTTGGAGCTCAAATTGTTAGCTTCATTCATAGGAGATTCAATGTAGTTTGTAGGAGTGTCCCATTGTTTAGAAGAGTACACTTGGGGTTTCCACCCGGGAGCATTTGTCTCTAAGTCTAAAAAGGATAGAATTTGTTCTTTGTCAAAAGAACCCGCAAGTTTCACAACTTGTGATAAGTTCAACAAGGTAATAGAAAACCCAGGAGCATTTAAAGAAGTGACAAAATCACTCACCAAGATTCTTTTTGGTCTCTTAGCCAATGGCAAGTTAGCAACAACGTGCTCTGTAATCGCATATAATTCCAAGGAAGAAGTTCCCCCGATATTATTAACCAACAACACAGACTCATCGTTTTGCAAGTCAAAATCCACATAGTGACGGTCTTCGTCTTCCGGAGACAACAATTTGTGGTACATGTCCTTAATCAAGTCATCGATATTTGGAATAGGAGACATTTTAGTTCCTGGTTCGTTATGAATTCCCAAACCTAATTCTGCTTCATTAGGTCCGGTGAATTCTAACTCCTCAGAAGCTTTACCAGGAACAGAAGTCCGATCCAAAGATGCCCCTAAAGTCACAAGAGATTCATTTATAGCACGGCCCAATTTGCTAATAGCTTCTAAATCTTCACCATTAGAAGCAGCAGCACCACCTAAGATTTTGTGGATTAAAGCAGTTCCGGCCAATCCTCTTCTGCCTACCATAGCATTTTGTTTTCTACCCACTGCCACATCGTCAGAAACCGGTAAGATCTCAATCTTATAGCCTTCACTCTTTGCTCTTTCAACAACCAATCCAAAATGCAACACATCTCCAGTATAATTTTTCACAATAATCAATGTTCCTTTATCTTTATTGGCTTTGGCTCTCACGGCAGCCATGATTTGTTTGGTAGAAGGAGATGCAAAAGGAGATCCACTTACAGCAGCATCTAATAAGTTATCACCAACGTATCCTCCATGTAAAGGTTCATGACCGGCCCCTCCACCACTAATTAAACAAACTTTGGTGCTTGTGTCGGAACAATTATTAACTACTACTTTCTCAGATTCAATTAATCCGAGAGTGGGGTTTGTATGGCATAATCCTTTAAGATTTGATAACACAATATCTTCCTTATTATTATATTTCCAATGCTTTGCCAAAGTCATGATAGATGAATTGGGGTTGCTATTCAATGCCAAATTGAAGATGTCCGATTCAATTAGTTGAAGGTAGTGTTTTTACTAGTTCGACACATTTTTTTTCCATTTCTCCTATTACGTAATGTCCTAATGTATGGAGCGCACGACGGCTGCACAACTAAAAAACCGTTGAGGTAACCCTTTCTACGTAGTCACACATAAATTGTTAGAGTTACACTAACATATAACCTAACTTTGTAAAAATCTTGTACCCACCCAATTCAAACCTTTTTAGATCGACTCACCATTTCCTCTTTAACAAACACCGGTCTATTTGAAACAGTTACTCTCGCTGACATAAGCTTTAGACATCATCGCTTGAGACTTCCACTCATCGCACCCGGCACAATTTATTTATAGGGTCCTGTAGTAGAACGACTCCATATTTTTATTTTTTTTTTTTCAAGCACTCCAAAAATTGCGTTGTGCAACTGTTGTCACAAATAGGAGTCCGAAGTATTTCAGGTCCAACTAGTGGTTTTTACTGCCCCGCAAAATGGCCACCAGAAAAAAACTGCCTAACGTAACGGCTGAGAAATTACCATCACCTTCCTCAGATGACCTAGACTCGAGGGATACTACCGAGAGAGATGATACTGATGTCGAAGAAAAACCTAAAAAGAAAAGAAACCTTGTGAAAAGCTTCTACGGGTGTACTACGTGTCGGAATCGGAGAGTCAAATGTGATCTTACCAAGCCTGGGTGTAAGAATTGTATGAAGAACAAACTAGAATGTCCCGGTTACGGAGTTACGTTATATTGGCTCACGTCTCCCAAATTCACCAGCACGGGGAACTTGATCCCTTCCCTGATTGCTTTCAAACAAGAAAACTTGATTTCTACCGGTGAAGGAGTTAGAAGACGGTTACTAGATTACGTTAAATGGGAAAAGGGAACCTCCAACCAGCCTTATGATACTTATGAAGATATTGACCGAGATTTATTGATTCTAGATAATTCCAGATCCGATGTTAATGTTCGGCAAAAGAGGAAAACTAAATTATTGGGACCTTTTGGGGTATTTAACAGTGATAACCGGCACAGTTCTAATAAAAGACACAAATCTCAAAATCACTTGCATTCCGCCAAAAGTAACACCCCATCAGCTATGGCGTCTCCGGCTCCTTCGGTTTCAAAACGGGGGATTTCAGAAGACTTAAATACCCACAATCTTAAGAAGAACAATTACAGAGATATAAATAAACCCGAAATCGGTAATGAGCATTTATGGTTATCTAATGAATTGAGAGACGATGCCTTGTTGACAGCTGCTGCGTTGAATGGTGACTCGCATTTGCTTGATTTTATGAACAATATTTCTCCTAATGGGATGCTAAGCACACGAGCAAACTCCCCAATGAATGGGGTAAACCCTAATAGTACTCTGGGGCCAAATCCAGATCATAACAACATAAACAATAATGTCAATGCCTTAACTAATCCTAACGAATTTTTAAACTTATTATTTCATAAGAATCATAATCCGGCGGCAGTTTCCCCCTCTGCATCCACTCCTACCTCCACGCCACATTCTCATAGCACTCATACCCCAGTTCAAACCAGTCATTTGAATGGAGGCATAAATCATGAGGCAATGACTTTGAATAATTTGGTCCCACCTGAATCCAATATTCTCATTGATCCCACCAACCAGCATTTATATTATTCCAATTATAATAATTACTTCTACGATAATCCTTATAAATTGAATGAGGATTTAGAAATCCACCTTCATGCCTCCTCGAAACCAAGCAAGATGGAGAAAGAGTCAACAGAGCTTATTGAACCAGACAATGAAGCACCTCAGCATGTCACAAAGATGCCATCTTCCATTATGAATATTGTGCAAAGTCCTTTACAACCCAAACTCGGATTCAATCTTTTAACTCCTTCCAACAATGTAGGGATGCCCATCACGGCGTTACAAATACAACCATTAACGAGATACTTGTTGAACCATTATGTTACACATGTGGCAGATTTAATGACAGTGTTACCATTAACAGAAAGTCCTTGGAAAACCATTTACTTCCCTAGAGCTTTGATGGCTATTGGGGAATTAGGAGCGTTAGGGAAAACTTCGACAGCCAAAAATGCATTATTAAATGCCTTATTGGCCGTGAGTGCTTTCAACTTACAATCCAAGTTTCCTAAAAACAGCGACTCCATGAAGTATTATTTGAATTTGGGTATCAGGTTAAGAAATCAAGCTAGTTTATTCATCAAGAAGTTACTCGGATCATCTTCTGACACCCAAGTAGAAATCGAAACCTGCTTGAAGAATGAAAAGTATAAAGATGTTTTATGTGCTGTCATGTCCATGATCAGTGTAGATTTAGTATGGGGTACAATGCAAGACACCAACTTTTATATTAAATGGTGTGGGAGAGTTATAAATACCAAAATGCAAAATAAGAAGAAATTATCTACCAAGGCAAGGATTTTACATCGGATCTTCCTGTCTTTGAAGATTATCCAAGATTCCACATGTTTAAGCATTGATAACATCAGGTACGATTATAAGGTGATTGATGAAAGTGGGTATGACATCAATGGAGAGAACTTCATCAAACAAAAGAAGTCCAGTAAAGATATTAATGACAATAATGACGACAAGAATAAAATCAACTATATTGTGAACGGCTCAAGCCAGAGAACAGACCAGGAAGCTGAAAGAGATGAGAAAGATCCAAGTAAAGAAAACACCACCCCATTATTTATCAATAAGAAGTTAATCAATACTAAGAATCACAATGAAAATTTTGCTACCGATGCCTTATATGGATTACCTAACTCCTTGATCAAGTTGTTTGCTCAAACCGTTAAGTTGTTAAGAAGAAAAATCTACAACGAACACTACAGTCATACAAACCCCAAGAGTCATCCAGATACAGAGACATTTAAATCATTTGAAAGCGATACCACAAGATTGAATAATGATTTGGATAATTGGCAATTAGATTGGAAACTTTTCCTGGAGGTCAATGGTGAACGAACCTTTTACTCGCCTATGCACGAAGTAACATACCATCATATCATGTCGTTTTACTACGCATTGGCCATCTATTTCAATCGACTCATTCAGGATGTCGACCCCCAGGACTTACAACAGAAGGTGGTATTAACGTTGAACCATTTGAATTCGATTCAAAGTCTTATAAGTAAAGACAATGTCGGGATTATCCCATTATTCTGGCAAGGGTTCATTGCAGGATGTGAGGCTACATCACCGGAGTTACAAGCCGGGTACAAACAGTGGGGTGCTGATATAGCACAATACTTGGGAAGTTATTGGGGAGCTCGACAAATTATGTTGGAGGTTTGGAGACGGAAGCGGTTACACCTCGCCAAGGACAATTGGGTAGGAGTCGTCAATGACTGGGAGATGAACCTCATGTTGAACTGAAACAACCACAAACACAAACAAATAGTTTTTTCACAACCATGTAAATATAAATAAATAATCGTTAAGTATAGTTCGACCGTTTAATGGTAGCGGTTTTAAGTTGCAGCCATTTTGACGCGGGACGCGAAAGTTCATCATAACAAAAGAATCGCGTCGCGCAGTTTTGCAACCATTAGTGCAGAATAAGCTTGGGGATACACGGTACCTGAAAAAGGCTACACAACATCCAGAAAAGAAGCTATATGAGCCGCAACGATACACGTCGAAACGCGATATAGCGTGAAAGGGCGTATTTGCCCACACCACCGCGTTTTGCAACACAATAGCAAGATCAATACACCCCCTGCCGCTTTGTTAAAGTTGTAAGGGATCGCCTAAAGGGCGATTTTCGTGGAACCGTGTAGCGAAACACAGGCGAAAGGGCGTTCTATAAGAAGAATTTGCCCTGATCAAGTATAAATACCTTTGATTTTATCCCCTTTGAGTTAAAAAAATTTTATCATCACAAGTTTTATTCACTCTTTAGGAAAAATTCAAATCTTGAACAAACTCCCTTACACTCCTTTAATATTCACCATGCAATACTCATTAATCAACTTATTAGGATTCGTCGCTTTAGCTTCTGCCGCTACCACCAGTTACCAAATTGAAACTGTCACTGAAAACAGTACCACCGATGTTACTATTACTTCATGTTCTGGTCACCCAGATTGTGTAGCTGCTGAAGTTGTCACTTCTACTCCATCTGAAACTGTTGTCACCACCACTGTTGACGGTGTCAAAACTTACTACACCACTGTTTGTGAAGAATCTTCTCCAGTTGCTAAAGCTCCAGAAGTTTCTGAAGCTGCTTCTTCTAGTTCTGAAGAAATTGTCTACGTTGATGTTACCTCCACTCCAACTGTTACTGCTTCTACCGGTGTTGAAGCTACTGTCTACGAACAAAGTACCATGACTACTTCTTACTCCACTCCAGGTGGTAACTCTTCTGTCAGTCCTATGGAATTCGAAGGTCTTGCTAACAACCAACAAGTTATGTTAGGAGCTGCTGGTTTCGCCGGTTTAGCTGCCATCTTAATCTAAGGCTAACACCTTCCCCCAAATGAAATTTTGTATATTTCGTCTCATTTCGAACCAATGTATATTAGTATTAATAAATAATAATTAGGAAAGGAATTACTTGTAAATTGTAGATTTTCGCTACCGGTTAATATATTAAACACATCTATTTAAGTACGATGAAATTCTATCACTTCAATGACTATATACATCATTTTTTTTATTTTAATTCTTTTAATCCCGAAATAAGTTCATATAATTCTGTTGTAATTCATATTCTTGATAATATTCGTTTGTGTCTACTCCGATGAAAAGGTTCCACCAGTAGTTTAACTTGATCAAAGTCTTCTGTAAAATGATCATTGGGAAATGCTTATATGCTTTTAACACAAACGTAAGGGCGCCCACTACTTCGCCATAAGAGGCAGCGAATTGGGCCTTAAATCCATGATCTCTAAGTTTAATACCATCTTTATTGGTACCTTTGTCTGACTTTGTATCCTTTTCAGACGGGCTTGAAATTTTATTAGCACTGATCTTAGATTTCAACTTCTTTGAGTTCTCCATGAATGGGAAACTTAAACCATTCTTATCACTCAATTTATCAAAATCTCCTGGTTGAACTAATCCTTTCTCTACGTCCTCTAAATGACTTAAATACATCATCTTGAAATTCTTGACCGCATCAATGGATTTACTTAATCTATCAAATGTGTTAATCAAAGACACGATTTCAATTCTTCTGAATTTTAAATTTTGAATGTCTTCAAATAAAATCTTAAAAGCAGTTCCATAACCAATGGTTTGAAGCTTCCCCCACATTCGACATCTATCACATCCAACACAGTCCATAATGGAACTAATGTTTCTAAATTTGGCTCTGAAGTCCTCTTTCAAATGAGGTTCAATAATCAATGAGGTATTGAAAATGGATTCTTGGTTTAATTCTTGGAACAAGTCATTGAATAACTTGCCGTAATTATCTTGGTTTCCAATCAACTCGTCAGACTGCTTCAAGTATTCAGTGATAGGATAGTTTTTAAACAACTTAATAATTGCTTGACTGATCAACCCATAGTTGAAATATAAATTAGAGATTCTGTCGTTATGTTCACCCACTCTTTCCATAAATATCTTTAAATTAGGCTTAAAGTCTTTGATGTCCTCAGAATCTGGCTCAAGGTATTCATTTGATAAATGAGTGGAAATCGAAGCATGCATCCCACTAAGAACCCTCAAAAATAATTGTTTGGTGTCACATTGCTTGCTGGTTTCATCGTCATCCTTGAAACAATTTTGCAGATAAACTGCCTCCCAGATATTATGAGCCTGTTTCCCACCATACCCAGTAAACCTTTCTGGGTTATCAAGTAAGTTGATGTAATCACAGTTATGTTCATCGTCCAACTCACAGTAATCCAAGTCTTCGCAACTCTCAGTTTCAAGACTATCATGCTTATTAATATGACCCAATTTGCTAGGTTTCAACTCGTCTAAGATCACTTCATCCCAGTTGTACTTGTTAGCAGGCAAGATTTCCACAGCACAGTTTTCTGTGGAGCAAAAATGCTCTTCAGACCAAAATTTACATTGTTTTTCAAAATTGATTTTGAAGTATCTGAAGTATGAAGTGGCGACCAACCGACGCATAACCGGGTAAACTACTTCGTTGATTTCGTCGATGTATGAAAAAGTGGTGTTACAGTCTCCGGTGATGGTTTGGGAGCAAAAGTCAGGGGTGTAGAATGGTGTGAACCCCAAGACTTGAATTACCAAAAGCCCCCACACATATAATCCTAACACGCTTAGTTTCATGATATGGTCTCAGAAATACACTAGGTGTTACTATAGGTGTTACTATAGTGTGTGATTCCGTTCCTCCAAGCTGTTTTTATAGCTTTGCTATTGTTTTACTAAACGTCAGGCTACTGAAATTCTAGTAGACAGCTGGCAATTTGATCTGATGGCGATGCGCGAAATGAGCCCACCATGAAATATCGACTAATATATTCTATGTACATCTACTGACCACATATAATCCTACATAATCCTTCTATGGAACTCTATGGAACACCCGAGAGTTTGTAAAAAGGTTCTCTCTGGCGATGCTTAATCAAATTTGATTTTTTTGGCGGTTTTGGTCATGTCAACGTCTTTGAAAAAGGCACCGTAGGCACCGTGAGCTTTCTTCTTGGTATGTCCTCCGAACTTCAATAACTCTTCGGGCACTGGTTGGTCAGCTCCTCTTAAAACGTTACACAAAGCACCACTCAAGTGTTTCTCGTGTTCGGTGAATAAAGTATGAGCAATCCCGGTTTTACCGGCTCTACCAGTTCTCCCAATTCTGTGGACATAATCTTCAACAGTCAAGGGGAAGGTTAAATTGATAACCAAGGTCACGTTGGGGATATCAAGACCTCTGGCAGCCACATCGGTAGCCAACAAGATCTGGGATTTTCCAGCTTTGAAATCGTTCAAAGATTGGGTTCTTTGCTGTTGATTTAAATCTCCATGAATGGCACTGATTTTATATTGAGCTCTTCTGATGGAATTTTCGATTCTGGTGGCTTCTTTTTTATAAAGAGCAAAGATTAAAATTTTATCGTGGTCTCTGGAATACTTGTTTAATAAATTGAACATGGTACGTTCCTTATCACGGGGATCGACAACATCCACAATTTGGGTGATTCTTTTGTTGGCATTTAATTCGTTAGAAATGTTTCCTAAGGTGATCTTAACAGGTTTGTTTAAGAACCCATTGGCCAAGTTTTGTACTTCTACGGGCCAAGTGGCAGTAAACATGACAGTTTGTCTGTTTTGGGCAGGAGGCATGTTGGAGATAATCGATTTAATATCTTTTTCAAACCCTTGATCCAACATTCTATCGGCTTCATCCAACACCAAGTAATTGATTGAAGATAAATCAACGTAATTGTCATTGATTAAATCCAATAATCGGCCTGGAGTAGCAATTACAATATTAGTATTTTTCAAGTTTCTGATTTGATCTTGTTTGGACACTCCTCCGTATAAACAACAGATTTTGATTTTATCAGTTAATTGGACCAAATTGTCATAGATTTGAATAGCTAATTCTCTGGTAGGGGAAATACAGATGATCTTAATATCATTACTAGGATTCTCTAATAAATGTTGTAATCCAGGAATACCAAAAGCTAAAGTCTTCCCAGAACCAGTTTCGGCAACTCCAATGACATCATTTCCCTTGAACAAATATGGCCATGAAACAGATTGAATTGGGGTTGGTTTAGGGAAGTCCTTTACCTTATTTAATTCTGGTCTTAAATCTATTTGATCAAACGATAAGATTGGTGGTAAATCATGGGAGTTTTCAATATGAACCTGTTGGTCTTTCATGAAGGTTTCAATCTCTGACTTCGAAGGTGCACTTGATTCTACAACAGGAGTACTTTGCACGGTTGAACTGGTGTCATGTTTGTCCTTTTTGTCTTTCTTTTCTTTCTTGTCTTTCTTTTCCTTTTTATCTTTCTTATCTTTCTTCTCCTTCTTTTCTTTCTTGTCTTTCTTGTCTTTCTTTTCACTCTTGTCCTTCTTTTCTTTCTTCTCCTTCTTCTCCTTCTTCAATTCCCTGCTATCAGCTTTGTCTTCTAAATCTCTCTTGCTCATCTTATGGCTCATCTAATCAACCTCAAGATTTTTTTCGTTATAACGCGATGAGCTAGGTGTGTATCCTGCACAAAATGACAATCACCTGCACACAAACCACCCATATAAGGCCAGGATTAGACCTTGAAAGCTTTATCAGCAGTAGAATGAACCACATTTGAAAACTTGAAAACTTAGTCACACAACTAATTGCGAGTAAAACGAATAAGAACGGAACCATCTTGAAGTTGTACCTATAACATGTCCGGTAGACAATTAAGCCCTTCTGAGTCAAATGAACAGCTTTTATCTGAAAGTGATAGAACCTCTGACCAAACCTCCAGGAATCCTGACTTCAAGAAATTAACCTGGATTCAAACAAAAGGCATTTTGTTTTTAGCGTCAGCGGTGTTTTTCGGCAGCTATTGGGGGTCAATGGTTGCTAATATAATTGTCAAAGCGTCAAAGGAGAACGAGTAAATAGTTGTGCACTTTAATAAATGATTTTATGATCTTCTCCAGCTACAATCTATGTTTTTATATTAATGTGTATTTGATATTTATATCCTCTAATTAAATATTAGTTACTTCCCCTATTTATTACTCGATAGCCCGGCAACTAGTGTACCAAAGAATGATCCAATAGCACTAGCGAAAAGCATAGCTATCGATAATCTTTGAAAGTATGTCGCCGTTATTTCAATTAACATTTGATTTTGTTCACTGTCTTGTGACTCTGGTTGATTGTGTTCGCTATCCGTTGTACGGGGCTGGGCTGTGGAGGTCCTATCCATGGGTGATAATCGTATACTGGACATTCTGTTACTCTGGTAAAATTAGTAGTTACAATGTTTTGAAACTTATTGATAGGGGCTGAAACGGATGACCATATCCCCTTGACACTTCAATACTTGGAAGAAGGAATAAACGAGGGTGACAGGAATATACGAAATTGGCATTGACGTGCCGTATGACAGATACTGTATATAAGTTTCCAAATGTATAGTCATTCCCCATTTGATGTCAAATACCAAAAGAAAAGGCTTTAGAAATCCTAGGCTAGGGGGTATTGAATGGGTTAAATAGTCAAGGGAATGTGCAATTCAAACCTAGACATTGTTAATGTGAGGGTCCTCTTTTGAATACAAATAAAGAACCAATTGCAAACAATCAAACATTCGTTGTCTGTTATAATTATCCCGGTTTGTCTCTGCATACGGAAACAGAAGTTAAAAAATAAATTAAACTCACACGACTTGATACCAATATTTATACAGTAAAAGTTCCTGAAAGATTACTATCAACAAAATGTCCAGTATGAAAGCGGATCTTACAGAGGGCATTTCACAAGCTGCCCAGGGAGCTTTACCGCCTGAAACCAACATTGATAGGGAAGTGGTCCGTAAGAGATTAATCCGTTTCTTCACAAAAGGCCTTATGTTTTTGTCACTATTTGTGCTTCTAGCAAGCTTTTTAGGGGCACTTCTTGCTGACATGGTTGCCAGACATTCTGGGAAGGGCAAGTAATAGATGTGTAGTTTAATAAATAGTTATGAGTTCAAGCCATGCTTACTTTGTAGCATCCCATTCTCTCCCTGAGCTACAATCTATGTTCTTGTATTAATGTGTATTTGATATTTATATCCCCTAATTAAACATCAGTGACTTGCCCCATTGGACTAGGGACAGTGACACATTCGGATGGAGAAAGAATAAGAGAGAATGACAGGGGGTGTTTAAAAATAAATTGGTGTTCTTGCGTTAAAAGTTTTGGAATGCCTTTTTCAAAAAATTGTTCATTGAACGGCTCCCCCATCGTCATTTGCAAGTAGCATTATATCTCAAGAGAGTTTAACCACCACAGTCTTTGTATTAGAGAAAGCTAGCTTGTGGGCAGTAGTGTAAGGACACCGATTTTACCTCTATTTTTGATTCTCAATAAACCGCTTCCCAGTCACATAGAACAGAAAGGGATACCACATATTTTCATTCCCTACTCCTGGATGCCACTATACACTACCCCTTTCCTATTAATTTCATAGCAGCTAAAAAGAAACGTATAAAAAGGTGTACAAACTCCTGGAAGGATTAGCTACTATAAGATTTCCGGCGACAAAATGATTGTGGTGGGAACTCATATTCCAGATGAACAAATCTTACCCGTGATTGCTTGTGATAGCAACTTCGACAAAGGAGTCAGTGGGGAAGTCGGTAACAAATCCTTTAATGGTATCCCCAATTTTAAAAGACTAACAAGCGTATTGACAAAATATGTTGTCTTTTTGTCAAAAGTGGTGCTCTTTACTAGCTTTTTAGGGACATTTGCTGCTAACATGGTCGTTAACGCATCGGATGCGGGGTTGGAGGTCTATGATGTAGGTGAATGTGCACCATATGTTATACATGAGACTGATCTTCAACCTTTCAGTTTATTGAATGGTTCAAATTCGGCTTGGATTGATTATGATATTTCCGAATGTATTTCTGTAAATGGAACCTCAAGTTTAGAAGCCAGGATTTCTTTGGAAAAGCGATACTGGTGGATCACTTTGGGTTTAGCCTTGTATAAGACAGCAGACACTATATTACATTGGGATAATATCTATGATGAATGTTCACACTTTACTGGTTCCTGGAAGAATGGTGTCAATTGTATATGGGACGTTTTATCGACATTCGCGGCCTACGGGGGATGGTTCCACCAAAATTATGCCGCCATATTGAAAGCTGTATCATGGGTTGGACATGGAGGTGATGTAATAGGCCCTTGGGGGATATTCCAAAAGAAAGATGGTATGACTTTAGAGTATGGCTTTTACACGGTAGATCTGTCAAATAACTTGATTCCAGTGCCTGCTAGTATCAATCAAACGTTAAGTAGTTTACTGACAACATTATTTGAGGGGCCTCATCAATTATTGACAGTGAGCTACGCCGCCGATAACGAGACAGGAGAAGTAACAGTAGCAAATCTGACCCACCCCATCCACAACTATAGCGATCATACCGGTTTACTATTTGGATATAATTTAAATGGTGTCAACATATCATATCATTTTTTAAGTCCTAAGCAAGGTTACACATTTTACAATATGTTACCCTCCGATTGGGGACGGCATTTGACTAAACGAGCTGATGAGCCCAGATATGAAGATGAATATTTTGCTAGTTCATACGGTGTCACCAGTAACATTTGCCACAATGGTGATGATCCTGGTCAGTCTAACTTGGATGGCGATTTTGTTACTTGGAGAGATGACTTAAAATGTCACACTGATATCGGGGGTCATTCTGGGGTGTA
The DNA here is from genome assembly GCA_030561325.1 of Yamadazyma atlantica. Taxonomy (NCBI): domain Eukaryota; kingdom Fungi; phylum Ascomycota; class Pichiomycetes; order Serinales; family Debaryomycetaceae; genus Yamadazyma; species Yamadazyma atlantica. The sequence goes on from JAKTXA010000019.1 coordinate 191,402, forward strand.
TGTCCAAGGGTATGATAATAATGCCCAGGGTACGTTATTCTCTTATTCCGCTGCTCCTTATGCACCAGGGAAGAAAAACATTTTACTGGGTATGACTGTTTGCCCTGGAGGGATCGGACATGAATGTGGGAGGACAAATTGAGGTTTGGTCTGACTCCGTTACTATTTCTGCCTGGTTCGATGCTTTTGATTACAGCTTTACTTTGTTTTTAGATTGTCAACAGGCTTCCCCGTTGTTTCTGTTTGTGTTTCTTTGTGTTTCTTTGTAAATCCGTATACTTCCTGTTTTTGGAGTATCATTAGTATGGTATAAATAAATATAATTGTTTCAATAAGTGATGGATCCAGGACGTGTCTGACACATAACCAATGCGGTCTCGAGATTGTGATAACAACTGATAACAATGCACGCTCCTCGAGCCGGGATGTCACGGCAAAGGGGTCAACGAGAATGTTCTTTATGTATACATAATGGATACATACTGTAGAGTAGAGTAGCTGGAACCATTCCATTCCATTCCCATCCCCCGTTTCTATATACTTTCAGCCCAAAACCCCCGAATCTCTGCCCTAGATCTGGATCTGAATCTCTATTGTTACAATTAGCATTGTAGAATCTATATTGGTTCATATATAATAAACAATCTATAGAAGATCAGACAGACGTGTTGGTTCTTAAGTTGTCTCTATGTTCTTAACTTCTTCTTCTTGTTCTTCTTCTTCTCATTAGCCTTGAACTGTTTGTGTTTCTTATAATGAACATCCGACTTGAACTTCTCGTGAATTGAGTCTTCCATGTCATCGTCATCCAACCCACGAGCCTTGGATCTGGACTTGTGGCTTTTGTTGATCTTAACTTCCACAGGTCTAATCGATTGAATCACATTGCCAGACCGAGCCTTTTGGTTCATATTCGCCACATCAGCATATGTCATTTCATTCATGTTGATAGTAACAAAGTCATCTTCCAAGTCATTGTCCATAGAAATGTTCAACAACTTGGAGGCAGACTTTGGGCCGGCGTTCTTATCATCTTTAATGGTGAAAGCCCGAGGAATTTCCCCTGAGTCACTGGTTTGCTTGTGACTCCCCTTTGGCTTGCCAAAGATAGAAAACAAGTTGGTTTTAAACATTGTATAGGCACTTATCTTGATGTTCGCTTGAAACAAGTTGGTTCTAGAAAACTTAAAAGTTCAAAAAAACAACAAATGTAAAAATAAACAACGTTGTTTATTCCTTGGTGTCCTCCCCAGATATATGGTTTCAGATTTGTGTGTATGGTGGTTACTTATCGATAAGCGTGGGCGTGCTGGCACCAATACCTGACCGATAAGCGTGGGAATAAACAAACGCGAATTGGTTGCTGCGGATGATATTGGCTGGTTCCAGGCCAGAACTACCACCAGAACTGTGTATAGTATGAGCATGTGGGACCAACTCGTGGGTGGGCCACGAGAACCCCACCAAAACATGACCACACATTGATCACAAGGGTGTGATGTGGGTCATGTGATCACATGACATTCGGCTCTAACTTCTTACAGAAAATGGGGGGTCTGGATGTTCATCGGTACAACTTTAACTTGTGACTGAAGCATCTACGAGGAATCTTCCTCTTCCCCGCCACAACTTCCATATAAAAAACCATCAAGTGCTTGTAGTCCACCAATAAATCTCCAAGAAGCCTCACAAAAGATCCGGTCAAATTGAGTCGATCTGCCGTCAATTCGGTAAAACTTATGGATTCAAAGAATCCCGTTAAGTAGTTAATCAAATCTTGTTTGAAGGAAGGATGTTGTACCACATTCATACTGATAACAAAGATGTTTTTCTCAAGAAATTCAATGTCCACCATCCCATCGGGCTCTCCCGATTTCTCTCTAGTTGTAGGATATTTCAGAATGTACCGGTCAAGTAAAATCAATACAAGCACAGGAACATAGTTTAAGTATTGAAGAATTTGATATTTCATGGGTTCAAGCCATTTTTGAGTGATTCGATCAACTTTTTGGAATATTATTGAAAATTCTGCTTGGGGAAAGGTATATAAAAAGAAGGCCGATTCATTTTGAAACTCATCCCAACCTCTCCACCAAGACCACCCATAATTGGTCAAGGTTTTACGATGCATTGGATCATCCCAAAACGTCAGATACAATCCGCCACGGTCTAGGTCTGGTCCGTTACTTTGCTTCTCCAAATAAGTGTTCAAATCATCAATAAAGTGCCCCGGTATGTCAGGAAACTGATGGAAAACCCTTTGGATTTTTTGACCGAATGGAATCAAATCTTTGGGAAGGATAAACTCACCAAATTTGATGATCTTTGGACACCCCTCGTCAAACCAATCTCTGATCTCAACAAAAATGGGATCATATACCGTTAAGAAGTCGATTTCGGTATTATACACCATATAAAGTCCCCGGATCGCTTCCCAAGTCAGCTCTAAATCATTTTCTTCTTTAAGGAGAAAAATTATAGCAAAAAGAGCTCTTTGGAAGTAATGGAATGTCCCCAGTGGGACTGCCAGCATGACAGTATTTGTAACACACGATGATAACATTTCTTTAATAACTTTCCGAGGAGATTTGGGGGTTACTAACATATCAGATAACCAAATCAAGAGTTCCCATTGAATGCTATTCGATTCATTTTTGTATAAATCAGGATCATAGATAAGTTGAATATTGCGGAGAATCTTATCATTGGCAGGAGTCGAAGACCTATGACTCTTCTTATAACCGTCAATTTCTTTCTGAATATACATCGTAATTAGTTTATCGGGCAAACAAAATTTGAGTTTGAATTCATATAAGCTTAAAGCAGTGGTAGACATATCGACCCGAATGAATTCAGGGAAAAATGCCTGGTTCGGTTGATATTCCAAATGATACTGCTCACAAAGCTTTTCAAAAAGACTGGATTCAAGGTTTGTGGTTCTTCCTAGTAAAAGATTCGACCGGTTCAGATCAAACCGCCGTTGCAGTCTAATAGACTCCCAGCTTGACAAAAGCAGGATAATTTGAAACTTCAGATACATTCTAATCTTGGGCAATGTCCGAACAAGAGTGTCTAAATCCTGTCTGGCGTCTTTTCTGAAGATCTCCCCCAGCTTATCAAGAACCATCATCAGGGGTGGAAGTTTCACAGCATATGTGAAGCGTGGGTATTCTATCCTGGCCTCTTTTGTTAACACTGTGTTGAAAATGAAATCTTTCATAGTCATTGGGGATTCCACAAGTTTATTGTGCATCAACCTTCCCAAAATGTCATATTTGGTTTGCATAAAGGTAACCACTGGTTTACGAGAGACCACAGAATCGGGAAATGAAACATACGTTGCCTTATAAATAGCAAATACTGCCTCCATAACCGATTGGGCCCCATTTAAATTGATATAGTAAGGGACTTTTTTGTCTGAATACACCATTGGCTCACATAACACCGCTAATAACGCCAGAAAATACCGGTTTTTCCCGGTTAAAATAGGGGGTTGTACCGATAAAAATGGGTTCAAGTCCGAGGGAGTCTGAGGTTGGACTTGGGCTTTTTGTTTGGAAGGAAGAATATCGAAGATTTTATACAAAACCTGGGCCATTACTTCTTCTTGTCCTACAAAGTGTGGTTCCTCAGGGTCAGCTTCATCTATGAGGCTCTCGATAAACATCTGAGTATCACGATCTAATTCTCCCCATCTTTTTCCCACGGGACAGTACGTAAAATCTGGTGCATCTCGGAGCTCATGCATGGCACGAAGAAGGACATCGTAATCCTCCTCCTCCTCTTCTTCTTCTTCTTCTTCCTCCTCTTCAACCTTGATCTTTTCTATGTCTGGAACTAATGTATCATGAGATTCTTGACTGACAGGCTTCAGAGTGCTCTGCCCTTGTTCAATGGCAGTAATCCGAGCATCCATTTTGTCAAGTCGAGTGTTAAGCTTATCGATTGCCGTGATGAGTCGGTCGACAATCTCGTACGCCGGCTGGAACGCCAGGTCTTCAGACGGATCTTCCATGGGGTTTACTAGACTGAAAAATTTCAATATCGCACTTGATGAGAAAGATAGAGGAGGCAGCGAGTTGGATAGGGCAAGAGTCAAGTGAGGATAGCGTGAGAATAGAGAGTTGTGAAAGACAATTAGGAGGGTCGAATGGTGTTAACAGAAGTTATTTACTACTTGGGCTTGTGTGTTAGGTTTATGCTCGTGTGTTAATGTGTGTAGTGGAGTATCATTGCATGTTAGTTTCCCTGGGCATTTTTTTAAAAATCCCAGATTTGCATGTTAGACCCGCTTTGCATGTTCCCGTCGAATTTACATGTTGTTTTCGGATTAGAGTCAGACAAGGGGCCCTAAAACCAGATATGTGCTATTTATTCATAGTTGGTTTGCTATGTATTGATCCCAGTGTCTATTAGTCTCTTAAACTTGTTAATTGCAAGAAATAATTCGACTGATTTTATTAATTTTGCCCGACAGCCCATTATCTGATGGAACACACCTTTCCAACAACCAGTTTTGATAGTGTCACTTCAGCAGTAATAAGAGAGGATTGCTTCAGTTCTTATAACAGAGATTCGCCCTAGTTCTTGTTAAAACCTTGTAAATACGCTTACATCTTCAACTAGGCTAGCTGGCTTTGAGTTTCTCAAGCACTTTTTCTAAAAAACATTATATTGGGGGTCAAATCGATTCAAAGCTGAAGAATAAGAATTTTTAACAAGGAACTAGAAAATAGGAAGCAATATCAAGAGACTTAAGAAAGTAGAAGTAACAGACTAGCTAGTTTTCAGAGATGACTATCAAAATGAGTTCTACGGCACCCTATAGAACGATGTAACTCTTGTCCATGCATTAGCTGCGAAATTTTCGCTGGATTCGTCATAAAATGCGGTTGCAAAATAATTATGAAACAGAAGTACTACGAGTGTTAACAGTATAGAGTATATTTATTCCAGTAAATAAAGAAAACAAATGTATAAATGTATTAATAGAGAATATATAAATGTATAAATGTAATAATAGAGAAAGAGAGAGAGTCTTTTTTTTTGTTTTTTTGTTTTATAGTTTTTTTTTGTTTTTATATTTTATCTAATATCGAAACCTTCCAAAGTTTCGAATTCAAATTTAAATGCTCCAAATTGATTCTTTCCACCTGCACGAGAAAGAGTCAATTACCCACTTCTAAATGGGGGAGCTAGGTTATTGTCCTGTTGGTGGCTTCTACAAGGTTTTCGGGATTCTCAAAACAGCCCGTGTGTGTTTTGAACCTCCTTAACCTCGTGGGCTTCTTTTCTTTCAAAAAGATATTCAGGGTCTTCGTAGTAGTCGGCCTCAACCTTAATACCTTCAACCACTCCAACCTTTTCAATCTTTTTGATTTTTAAAACATCTCCAACATCTCCAACGTTCGCCCAACGTCTTCAATGCTTCAATGTCTTTATCAGCAACAATAACCTCTTTAATTTTGAACCTCTTAATGTTTTCCCTCTTTTTTGCCTTTGTTTTGCGTCCTCGTTTTTAACCTCTTCAGTATTGACCAAAAGATTCAAACATCTTAACCAAGGGTTTGATCTTTTTACCAACCTTAGTAGATAGAACCTCTTTATCTGATCCTCCATTATCTAATGTCTTAGCACTTTGGCTATTAACCATTGTAACTCCAGTTTGAGCGGTTTCTAGAATTTCTAGGGAACCACTCAATGGAAGTTTACGTTCATACCATGTTAACAACAATGTTTGGTTACCGCTATTACTGTTGCCAGAATGTTGACTATAGAGCTCCGACTTATATTGTAAGAACTCAGTCCATTCATCAACAACAGTTTCTAGACTGACTTTGCCACTAAAAAGTTTCTCTCCATCATTAACCGTAGGTCGGTCAGGGAAATTAAAAGTCCCATCATTAACCGTATTTGGTCGGTCAGGGAAATTTAAAGGCCCATCATTAACCGTATTAGGTCGGTCAGGGAAATTAAAAGTCCCATCATTAACCGTATTTGGTCGGTCAGGGAAATTTAAAGGCCCATCATTAACCGTATTTGGTCGGTCAGGAAGATCCTTCTTAGCGGCATTGTCAAGTCCTTTTTTAGCGGCAACAAACACTGGAGTTTCACTAGTTTCCACAACTGAATCATATTTCAGATAATGTTCTAGAATAGACTTGTAATTGTAATCCAACGATCTGATTTTCTCACAGAGAAATTCTCTGAAAGACATATCAGATTGAATGGATTTATCATGATAATATACAAATCTAGTTCTAGAACATTCAAAATATAACTCAACGATTGTGGGACTCTTCATCTCCATGATTTGATGCATTTGAGAATCAGCGATAACCTCAAGGTCACCGGTCTGATACTCATCCAACAAATCATGGTCGACAGTGAAATTAGGTATGACGATTTTCCCAGCTTTGGGATTACTCAATGGCAGCGACAGTGAATCCGGTTCTAATTCCAGCAGCGATTGAGATTCCGCCAGCGACTCAACTTCCAGCAGCGACTCAAAAGAATTAAGCAGCAGTGGAAATTCAGGCAACGGCGGCTCAGGCACTGGAACCGGTTCCGGGTTCAAGATAATGGTTGATGCCCTGTCTGATTCTTCATCACTAGGTTCAGGGTTTTTATAATAATCCAATGGTAAACCTAAAATCATTCCTGGAGTTTCAGGCATGAAAATGAGACCCGGAGGAACATGGAAACCAGTTAAATCTGGAATTCCACTCCGAGGCTCATAAATAGGCTGATTGTTAACCATTGGCTTATCTGAAGCCGTAATGAATGAATCATCATCAGAATAATATGAGGAAGTTGATCTCATAGTATACTCAAAAGAGAACCGATCGCGATCAAGATTATCTAAATCAACGTTAACAAGAGAATCCAAGTAGTACCGTTGAATCGGAACATAGTTCTCCCCAAGTTCGTTAAGCTCAATACTACGATTACAAATATCAGAGGAAGTCTCATCCGCACAATTATCATCCACGCCAACAATGACAGCGTCTACCGAACTGGAGTTAAGTTCAGGGGTGGCCAACCCTTGAACTCCTCCAGTTACGGTAACCATAGCAGTGTCATTGTTGGTTTCATGAATGTCTAATTGAGGGTGATCTTCCAAATGCGGAATTTGCAGCTCTTTTTGTGGCTGCGCATCCGCACAGACATTTGTAACAGCAGAATCGGACTTAAACGAGGACTTGATGGAGGACTTAACAGATCTAACGGAGGACTTGAATTCATGTTTCTTAACTTTGAATAAGATGGAGTATCTATCGCTTGCGGTGCAGGCTTTTGAGGCAATTTTGTTTCTGGTTTGGGCGGAAATTAAAGGTTTTTGCTCCACTATTTTTTTAATTCTGGGCTGAGGAGTGGAGGATTTGCTACCAAGTTTCTTCTTTGCTTTGACTTTTAAGTCATGGCAAGCAATTCTGATGGTAGACTTGAGGTTGAAAGGAAAGCGGTGGTGGGTTCTTTTAGGTTCAGTTGAGGTTGAGGTTGAGGACTTGAACGCTAATTTTAAATTGAATTTGACATTCAATTCTGAGGGGATAAAGTTGCAGTTTAATCGATTGACTAAACCAGTTTTGGGAATGGGTAAGTGAGGTTCGGGGATAGGTGGTGGAGATGAAAAGAAGGGTGTTGGGGGAACTTTTACGTAGTCTTGCATCATAAAAATAAAATTTCTTTCTATAAGGCACGAATACAGTAATAAATAACGGGAAGGTTTTTAATTTTTTGTAAGCGCCCGCTATATAATGGGCCCGTAGATCACAAATCGAAAATTCAAAAATAACACAAAGAAAGATCAAGTTTTAGGAAAGTCCAATAGATCAGTTAGTCTTTTGAAATTTAAACATGACACAAGATTTAAGTCACATTCTACCCAGTGGGAGTGGGAGTTCTATAAGTATAGAGAATCTAGAATCATTCATGTACCGAGAAAGGCATTAGAATAGAAGGTATTAAAATTTTGTGTTTCGACATCAATTTGCAGCCAAAATTAAAATCTTTTGATTCTTACTGTTTGATCTAATTAGTGTCTTTTAAGCCTTTTTGAAAGCTACGTAAACGTGTATGATGCTATCAACGCTTTAGAGCAGTCAAAGAATCATAAAAGTAAAATGATGAAACCTTCATCCGAGTCAGTCAGACATAGCTTTGAGATCAAGAAATAGTTTTACAACACCCCAAAACTTCAATTCTGATATTTTCCCCTATACATAATATTCTATACAAGAATACGGGATAAGATGCATCATACTTATAGACCTAAGCACATTCGTTCAATATAAATCACTTTGTTAACTACCAAGCACCTAAACACTATACAATGATTTAGAATCAGACTAAGTTTTACCAAGGGTCAAAAAATACAACAGAAAAGAAAGACAAATATATAAAAGGGAACTTATTCGCTTATTCCCACCTGAAACCTCCAATGTAATCTCTCAATCAATCATGTTACTTTGAAATGGCTGCAAAAAATATGTCTATCACGTGACTCTCGCACTTGCTTCGGTTTTTTTGTAAGAGTTCATATTTAACACATTTTTTTAAGCACAGCAATATACATTATACTTATATAAAATATCCAGAAACTCGCTGAAACACATCCAGGGTCAAATCCAATTTGAAAGCTCATAAAGCGTCCTTGGGCTTATTAACGTTGACAATCAAGCATTAACTGGTGGTTAATAATGGGCAATGAAGATCGCATAATTGCACCTTCGAAAAGTCGACACTGACGATCATACCAACGATGGCGAATTAACGTGGAACTGGTTGTGGTCTAGATTTTTGAAGTAAATCTCGAATTATTATATGTTTGCAATCAAAGTTGTTGAAAAACCTTTTTGCTATTAAGGTAGTCATTTTAAGCTGCCGAAAGTCAGACTGGGTCGTGTAGTGTGAGCTGCAATCTCTTTTTCTTATAGCAACCAAGTAATTCTACTCCATATCTCAAGTATAACAAACCCAGTCTCCCTATTTTATACTTCTGTATTTTTTTGACTGTTCTTTACACATATGCTTTCATTTTCATAATAAAAATTTCTCATCGTGTTCAAACAACAACCACGAGCATTATGAACCGCACACGACTACCTTAAGTGCTGCGAAAATTTATACTCTGCCACCGTCCTTCCATACCCTGGGCAGACACGATACATAATTACTGAACCTTAACTTGAAACTGGAGACCTTGACGTTCTATATTCTGGATCAGTGAGGCTAGGGCGCTAAACTCTTTCCCCACTTGGCCTTCGTTGTAGTAGTAGTATTGATATTAGTAGTGGGTGAATAATTAATTCCATCATCAGGGGAATCCGCCTTCTTGTCGTGGAAGTGGAGATTTGGGAATTATGTGGATTGGATGTTTTATCGTCCAATATTGGTTCATCTACATCTTCCATTTCAATATCTCTCTGGTGATCATGTGGGTTGTCCAGCTTTCAGGGACTGCAGCTGTCCACAGGGATAGAAGTCTGCGTCGTAACAGGAGTCTATTCCAGTTAATCAATCCTAGGATCAGACTGGGTGTCGATTTGGGATTCTTGTAACAGGCGAGGTGGTTGAAGGATGTCTATCCCCTGAAGACGAAAGGTTAAGTTATGTAGTACTGTGTTTCCTGCTTGTAGTCGATTTTAATGTAAAATCTTTTTGGGAAGCACGATGTGAAACTTATGTGGCTGTACCCGATGTTTCTTCAAGCCTGAGGGGGGTTCTGCAAAATTGTCATGGGTGCCGGAGCATCATTTTCAGGAGGTATGGGGTTGGCCTTGTTAGATTTGTGGTGTTTGGCCCCCAAAGAAGTGGTTGGATAGACACTGTGTTGTCTCTTGTATTTGTAAGTGACTTCTCCTTCGGAAAAGTGTGCTCCTGTGGGTGAAGGAGTCTATCATTTTCTCAGGCTGTATAATAGACAAATTTTGCAACCAAGTCGTGCGCGCCATAACATTTTCGCCCGATTCGTCAAAAATATAATTTTCGCTGGATTCGTCAAAAAAAAAATGCGGCTGCAAAATTTAATTATGAAATAAAAGAACTACGAGTGTTAGAAGTATATAGTATATTTATTCCAGTAAATAAGGAAAACAAATGTATTAATGTATAAATGTATAAATATATAAATGGAACCTTGTAAAGTTCCAACAGCCACATCTCCGACACCTCCTATTGAACCAGTCGACTAAAAGCCCCCTTAAAGTCTAAAGTTCTTTTTTTTTGTTTTTTTGTTTTATAATTTTTTTTTGTTTTTATATTTTATTTAGAGATGGAACTTTCTAAGTTCCAAGTACCTGTAACCTTCTAAAGTTTCAAGTACCCGTATGCTTTGTTTAGGTTTTTTTGTTTTGCCTAAAATTCGAAACTTTCATAAGTTCCATCAAAGCTCCATTCATGGCACGGACGGTCATACAAGTGACGATTTCTCAAGCCCAATAATGTCCCATAACGCTCGCAGATACTGTCACTGTAAACCGCACCCGTTAAGACATTGTAATTAATGTCACAAACTTTAGACCTCTCCGGTTGCGCATCTTCAACGTTAGCCCTGTCGTCAATGCTTGCCTTATTTTGTTTCCCAAAAGATCCAAGTAGCTTCACCATGGGACTGATCATTTTCCCAAAGTTAGTAGTGGTAGTTTCATTACTTACCAGAGTAGCTAATGTCTTTGCACTTTCAGTATTGACCAAAGCATCTTCAGTATCGCCACCTGAAGATTTTGCTTCATTAGAATCCGTCGACAGATATTCTTCCATCAGGTATTTTTCCATGTAAGGGTTTAAAACAGATACGAAATCATATTTTAACAATCTAAGGTTATCATGGAGATAAGTTCTAAAAGAAACTTGAGATTGAAGCTTGGAATTACAATCATACTTGGATACGAGGTGTAAACATTTACGGAAAAATGCCACGGCTGTATGACTCTTTAAATTCACTTCATCATCATCAAGGAACTCAATAACAGCCCTTGTAATAGGATCCTGGAAATCATTTTCGACAGAGTCAATAACAGCTCTCCCAAAATCAGGATATGGTTCCAGACTTCTTTCAAGGTTGGCATAACCTAATCTCAATGATGCCGGAGCTCTATGAAGATAATTAAGTGACGGCAAAGAAGAATCCCGAGATGGAGGATATTGGCGTTTGAATTCCTCATATCCAAGGGAAACATAGCTCAAATCGTTCTCACCATCTACCGGCTCGGGTTCCAGAGTTTCCAAATTTACAGAGTTGAGACCAGAATCAAAGAGATCCGCTGAAAGCGGAACAAAACCTCTCTGGGACCTCTTTAAGTCCTTGCGACCAAACATACAATTAATCATATCAGAGAAAGCTGCACGCCGCTTTTTTCTCACGTCATCAGCAATGACAGCGTCTACCGATCTGGAGTTAAGTTCAGGGGTGGCCAATCCCTGAAATCCTCCAGTTACGGTAACCATAGCAGTGTCATTGCTGATTCCATGAGTTTCTAAACGGGTGCGAGCTTCCTCCTGCGTAACATGCAACCCTTTTTGTGGTTGCATATCCGCAGCGATATCATTAACAGTAGGCTTGGACGTGGACTTTAAGATGGACTTTTCGGAGGCTTTGTTGGCAATAAGGGAGGACTTTGGTTCTTGGTTTTCAACTTGGCAAACATTGGAGGATCTTTCACTTGAGGAGGAGGCTTTTGGGACAATTTCGATTTTGGTTGGGGCTAAGACTAAATCTTTTGGGGCAATTTCAGCTTCGGTTGGGGCTACAACTAAAGCTTTTGGGACAGGTTCAGCTTGGGCTGGGGCTACAGCCAAAGCTTTTTCTTCCTCCGATTCTTGAGTTTGAGGCTCAGGAGCGGAGGCTTTTTTGCCTAATTTTTTTTTAGCCTTGACTTTAAGGTCATGGCAGGCAGTTCTAATGGTGGATCTAAATCCGAAATGGAGACAGTGGTGGGTTTCAGGTTCATATTCAACGGGGGCTGAAGAATAGAACCTTAAGTTTGAGCCCTCAGACTCGGAAGGAATGGTGTTGGTGTTTAACCGATTGTATAAACCGGTTCTGGGGATGGGTAAGTGGGGGTTGGTGACCGGTGATGGTGATGAGAAGAAGGGCATGGTGGAAACTTGTACGTAGTCTTGCATCATAAAAATAATCGTAAAATTCTTCCTATAAGGCACGAATACAGTAATAAATAATGGGGATCTTTTTAATTTTTTGTAATCGCCTGCTATATAGGTAGATCACAAATCGGAAATTACACAAAAAAATATCAAGTTTTAGGAAACTCCAATAGATCAGTTGGTCTTTGGCGAGAAGTGTCAAAAGACATGAATAATGATGGTGCAAAATGATGGAAAAGGAGACTATATTAGTATATATATACATAAATCATCATAAGGATCAAGAAAAAACCGTTAAAAATGCATGGTTATTTAAAACCTTAATTTTGATAATTTTGCAGCCAAAATCAAAAATAGTGGTTCGATACTTCTTCATTGAATCCAAGTCTTATTGAGAATTTGTAAGCATTATCTAAAAATTAAGAGGCTTAAGAAAGATAAATTTAGTTTTAAACCCGGCTCTAGTCCAAAATAAATATATCAAGGGATTATCGGACTCGATTTCATTCCTTTATTGGTGATATATGCTAAGAATCACTTATAATTACCACATGCTATACGTGTATATTTTCTATATGTTTCTATGGGTCTTTGTACATATTATATACTTATTAGAATTGTGAATCCAGTATGGGTAGAGAATAAACTCTAAAAATAAAGAATATTAATAGTATTTAAAAGCAAAATCTAGGACTAAATGCAGTCGTGCCTGCGCCATAAAGTTAATGGTAGCGAAAAAATCATATTAAATTAAATATATAAACTGAAATCATATTAATAAATATATCTTATAAACGTTACCACTGTTGGATCTGCTCAAACAACTCAATACGTCTATCCCGTTGCAAGTTCATCCTTACCGCATGGCGAACATCATCAACCATGGCAGGGTGGGCACAAGTAACAAAAGCCAACGAATGAGAACAGTCGTAGATATCCTGCTCTACCAACTCATCCATATCAGGTCTTCCGAATCTAAATTCCACGTTAGGTAACTGCGATCTATAGTTAGCAAACATGGAATTAACTGAGCTCGAAATCGAAGCGCTCAGAGTTTTTGCTGAATCCTTTAACAGTGATCTGGCTGGTGGTTGTTTCTTCTCTTGAAACACAAATGAGTCAGTAAACGGGTCATTAGAATTATCATCGGAACGATTCAGATCTACTGAAATTTCCATTGACTTCAATTCTCCGGGTTTAGTCACAAAAACCACAATTTCAATCCCAAGTTGAGAAAGTTTTATAAGCTCCGGAAGAAACCATTCTATGGATTTAAAGTGTCTAATAATCCAATAAAACTTGATGGTCTGGTGTTTTTTCCTGGTCTGGGCTGAAGCCATGGCTTCATAATACATACCTGGCACCCCATTGCCCCCAGCAAGAAATACAATGTTTCTGAAATTACACACCGGGATCCGTTGAGAATAAGGTCCTTCTACCATCACTCGCAATTGCATGGTTTGATCTGGCTGCTTCGAAAGCTGTTGGTACAAGCCATGACTCATACCTCCTTTGACTTTAATATAAAAACTGATAGTGTTTTCTCTTTCCACTGAATCAATCATAGTAAAAGGATGAGATTGCCAAAAAAAAGTTGGTTTTAAAAAGTGAATAAAAGCATGAGATCCTGGGTAAGGTTTCCAATATGAAGGTCTATTAACAGTAACTTTAACGGTTTCATTTGCTTTCAATTGTAATGTAGCAGGTTGAATTCCAAAACTAATTAACCGGAAGAGTCTAATGACACGATCCAAAGCCCATACGGCCACACTAGCATAAAACAATTCGATGCCATTAAAGTTTTTCGTATGGTGCCAGCCGGAGATTATCGTGACAATGGCCATGAGGATATGAACCAATAAGAATATCTCATACCGTCTGGATCTAAGCACATACAAAGACTGAAATACCAATATAGCCATGGCAGTAATTCCCACATACCCCCATACGACATCAGTGGTCCGACCAAAGGTCAAGTACGCATTGACTCTCTTCATATAAAGGGTTTCAAGAATCCCGTGCAACATCACCACCAAAAACACCACTCTAGCAATCCACCGATGGAAAGTAAGGAATCTCGAGTAACTCCAGCCAGTTATCCATTGCATGAAATTATTTCTTCCCGCAAATAGAATCAAAAGCGGGAAATTAAACACCGCCAAATTGGCAAATCGATCCCCTATAGCGTTCTCAATGGTTCCTTGAATAGGCTGATTTATTTGAGGGAAACAAAACGCAAAAAGAAGAACAAACCATCCTAGAAGAAGCAAAGTTTCTAAACGAGTCGGAAGAATTCCTCCCAAAGGCCATTTGATTTCCAGGGCATGAAGTTTATGAAACAACGGAGCCAAAGTGATATTCCGTCTATACCAATTAATAAAACCTCCAGTTAAAGATTCAATATACATCGAATTGGTAAAATATAAAAGGTTGCAAACCCCAGCAATTCCCATAACCGCAAACCAATATGCCACCATAGACACCCCAAAGCCAATATCCCAGTTATGGGTCTGATAATCTTTATATAAAAGCTTAAAGTACCCTTGGATATGAGTTTGGTTGGTCATATTAATAGGATAGATAAAGGGGAGTTCAAAGCCAGGAACCCCTGTATGTTCATCCGGTTGCACTTGTTTACGATAATAGCTGGGGTCGACTGCAAGTTCTGAAGCATTGGCATAAGAATCATACACTTGACCAGAAGTCAACTCGTGACTAGCACAAGAATCAAGGAATCCTTGCAAGTACATATCATAATCACTAAACCCCCCATCAAACAAACATATAGCCATTGACCCCAAAGCCGGTTGGTTATTGACATCACAAAATTCAAGGTGTTGATGCTCATATCTATTATACGGCTGAATGAGCATCCCTATTAACATTCCACAAGCCATTGGAGCCAATTCTGATTTGGTATAAACCTGAAGGCCCAGGACCTGAATCGCTAGCCAAAAAGCTACAATCACTCTAAAAAGTTTCATTACAAATTAAAGACATATCTGAGATTTGAAACTGGAACTTCCAGTGCTATAAATACTTCTGGAACAAGACTCAGCCGTTCAAGTGGCAGGTATTCATGCAACCCAAATGACTGCGAAACCATTTGTTCTTTTCCTGCATCAACATGCGAGATAACGGTTTGTTTGCAGGCTGACATACAGTGTTTTCAGGATGAATAACGCACCCTCTTTAAACGGATGTCGCATTACACTCAGATAGATTACGCAACCTCTAGGCAGTAAATATCACATCCCATAAGGA